>VKON01003221.1:48667-63451 GCA_009741485.1 Malurus cyaneus samueli | reverse complement strand
CGGCTATTGTGCGCGGTGAATAATAAAACTTTCCCCCTATTCTTTGCCCGGAGCTGACAATGAATAATTCCGGAGCTATTTGCAATGTTAACAGCACCTATCTTGCCCATCCATTCCTTCACGATAAGGATGGAAATATGCATTTCAACAGTCTGCACAGATAGTGATTCACAGGCGCTTCAAAGGACACCTGCCACTCAAGCGAAGGGCTGTCAGTCTCCCGCCGCCGCCGCTGCCAGCAAAATGGCGAAAAAGATTATCTGCACTTTATTCCTTTTCTCCTCCGATTATAACACCGGTACGTTTGCCATCAACTGACAAGTGATTTACGCTCGCTGCTGTAATGTGGTTAAGCTAGGAAAAGCTATTCTCTTAGGCAGCCCTTATTCCTTCAAGGTTTACAACTGTATCCAATATCCTATCGCGGTGTGATCGCGGCCCTACAGAATGCCATTAGGGGAGATATTGGGAGCGTTTCATCTGTTTGCTGACATAAAGGTGACAGTGATAAAGTCCCGTCTCTGACGTCAGGGCCCGGCCAGCTCAGCCGAATTTTACACACCGGGAGGGCGGTCAGAGCTGTCGGGGTCTGAGCAGAGGGGATGCAGTGCCTCCACAGCGGGTCCGGGAACGGGCACAGCTCACAGACACTCCGGAGAGTGGAAAAGGGTGAGCTGGGGGTGTCACGGCCAGGTACTGTGGGGTTTGGGGCGCCCAGGCGGGTGGGAGTGTCCCTTTTTTTGGGCCTGTCCCGGGGTGAAGGAGATGGCTCTAAGGTCCTTTAACTGCCTTTAGCAGTCCGTGATTCTGTGATTCTGGGGTTCCACGAGCCTGTCACAGGGTGAAGGAGATGGCTCTAAGGTCCTTTTAACTGCCTTTAGCGAGCTGTGATTCTGTTGGTTCCTACCCTGTCCCCACAGTGCCCAGCAAGCAGGGGTGACAGCAGCCCCCAGCCCTGCGCCCTCTCCCCCACAGCCACGGGCCCTGCCAGGGGTGAGGCAGCTGCTTCTGCTCCACTCTGGGTGCTCCAGGGCAAAAAACAAACAGCAAAAAACCCCGCTGCACTGCTCCCACTTATCGGAAATATTTTCCAGATTATTTGCTTGGAATTTTTGCACCACAATTTTCCCATTGTGCCTGTCAGGGGGGCTCCTGAGCGGCCGGGCTCTGCTCCATCAATGTCCACTTTATTTCAGCACTCGAGGCAGGAACACTGGGAGTGACTCAGAACAACACCAGAACGCTCAGCTCCTTCCAGCGGGAAATGGTTTCTGTTTCGGTGGCTCTGTGAGCCCTGGTGGCACCATTGTCCCCACCTGCCATTCACCAGCCATGCCAAGAGCAGGGTGAGGGGCTGGGAACCCCAAACCCCCCCAAATGCACCCTGCTCTGTGTGTGGGCAGAGCCGCGGGTGTGCCCAGGACCGGCTCCTTTGCTTTGCTGGGCAGGGGTCGGGTCCCAGCAGAGAACACCGGTGGAACTGCCCTGAGCTGGGAGCCCAGCGTAATGAGTCACGGGTTAATTAACGGGCTATTCTGATCCCAGCAAATGGGACAATTTGCAGAGTGGTTCTGCAGATAACAGAGACGAACTGACTCTGCAGATCCCCGCAGCTTGAAAGAGCTGAGATGGGGTGATGGTGCCTTGTCACCTCGGCCAGCAGCCCCCACGGCACCCCAGAGCCCCCATCCCCTCCAAACCCCGGTAAATACCCTGCCTTCTTGCAGCAATTCCACACACAGATTTTCACATTTCCTCCACCGTGGGAGAAGGTCTCCTGAGCTGGAGGCGCAGCAAACCAGGTGGAAATCTCTCTCTGGAGGGGAAGAATTGCGATTGTGTGAAAACACAGTGTCTGCTGTGCTTTTTTAAGAAAAAACAATGCCCAAGTCAGCCCTCAAACTGACAATCTGCCTGCAATGCCTGCGCTGAAGCTGGAGTGAGCCCGTGGCAGTTGCTCAGGGGTGGGGTCAGCGTGGCACACCTGGGGTGCCATGCTCCAGCATACATGCCCCTTCCATCCCCATCCCCATCCCATCCCCATTCCATCCCCATCCCATCCCATCCCCATCCCCATCCCGCTTTCCCAATCCCATCCCCATCCCCATTCCCCATCCATCCCCATCCCATCCCCATTCCATCCCCATCCCATCCCATCCCATCCCATCCCCAAGCCCCATCCCCATCCCATCCCCATTCCCATCCCCTTCCCATCCCATCCCATCCCATCCCATCCCATCCCATCCCATCCCATCCCACCCAATCCCATTCCATCCCATCCCATCCCATCCCATCCCATCCCATCCCATCCATCCCATCTCATCCCATCCTCTCCATCCCCATCCCGTTTCCCCGTCCCTCGTCCCCGTCCCCATCCCCATCCATCCCATTCCCATCCCATCCCCTTCCCCTCCCCATCCCATCCCCATCCCATTCCATCCCTTCCCATTCCCATCCCCATCCTCATTCCCATCCCATCCCATCCATCTCCATCCCCATCCATCCCCATCCCATCCCCATTCCCATCCCCATCCCCATCCCCATTCCCCCATCCCATTGCCCATTCCTCCATCCCCTCCCCCAGTCCCTTCCCAGCCCCATTCCCATCCCCATCCCCTCATTCCCATCCCCATCCCTCCCCATCCCATTCCCATTTCCCATTCCCATTCCCATCCATCCCCAGCCCATTCCCACTATCCCTTCCCCATCCCCATCCCATCCCCACCCATCCCATCCCATCCCCACTCCCCATCCATCCCCATTCCCATTCCCATTCCCATCCCCCATTCCCCATCCCCATTCCCATCCCCATCCCATTCCCTTCCCATCCCCCATCCCCATTCCCATCCCATCCCATCCCATCCCATTCCCCATCCCTCCCCATCCCTTCCATTCCCATCCCATCCCATCCCCATCCCCCATCCCCATCCATCCCATCCCCATCCCCATCTCCCATCCCATCCCCATCATTCCCAGCCCATCCACTCTCATGTCAGCACCGTGGTCTGGCCCTGACCCCTCTGTTTGGGAGCAGAGCCCTGTCATTGTCATTGTCATTGTCACTGCAGAGCTCGAGCATGTCCTCAAGGCCTCACCAGTGGAAGGACACTCGTGGTCACCCAGATCCCGATCCCACATCCCTTCCACAGAGCAGCCTCCACTCAGAGCTGCCGTTCAGCAAAGGAACACACCAAGGAGCAGGGGCTGTGCCCACACGGATGTGTGCCGAGGAAGTGGTGTTTTAAGATCATTTCTTTGATCTGGATGCAGAGGTTTTGGCTCACAGAGAGGGGATTTTGCAGAGCCCCTGCCCCGGCCAGGTTTCAGTGGAAAGTGGAAGGTTCTGGTGGCCACTGGCACCTTCCCAGCGCTGGTCCCTGTGGGTGCAGCACCAGCAGCAGCAGCCAACCCTCAGCACCATCTGCTTGTACACAAACATTTGGACCAATGTGCTGTCAGTCCAGAGGCACAGGGGATCCCAAATCCATCCATGCATTCCCTGGAGTGAGGGTGGAACAGATCTGGTTTATACCTGCAGGTCTGCAGCTCAACACAAGAGTGAATTCAGCCTCCGTCCCACTAAATTATCTGGCAAGGGCTGAACCCTATTTTTCTTTTGAAGAAGAACAAGGGCGCTGAAATAATTTGTGGATCTGGGTTCCTAATCTTAAATAATTCTTACCATTTAAAACAGTTTTTGCAGGAAATATTTTATAGTTAGAGAAATAGTTTTTGACATTTTGGGGGGGAAAAGAACAATGGACCGTTTACAGGTCTACACAGTAGATTAATGAATCTAATTGAGTCTGTAGGGAAATGCTTCAGTTTAACTACTGGAACTAATTTATACATTCACTACATCGTAATAAGTCAATTTAAGTTTCTGGAAATAAAACTGGATATCCTGGGTATAGATTTGAACTATAAATTTCTGCAAGAAAGGAGTCTGTGTGTTCATTATACATTGTAAAATTACCATATGGACCTGTCAACACTTCTTAGCACAGCTTTGTAATAATGTCATTTAGTTTAACATTGTAATGTGCCAGCTGAATTAATGTGTGTGGCACAATGAACGCCTCCCACCACTGGTTCGGGATGGGGGGGCAACTTTTAAAGGGGTTTCTTATGCAAAGGAGTTTTGTCTGTATTTACACAAGCAATGTCTGGCCTCTGATTGGGTGTTATCAGCTTAAATGAGAGTCCCAGGCTGCTCAACTTCAGCAGCTGCTGCTGCAGTCCCAGGAACGGGAGTTTCCAAGAGCAGAGTCGGGATTGTCATGGGCAGGACACGGAGCAGAGATCCCCGCATCAGGGATCACCCTCTCTGCTCTCCTGGCGCTGCTGAATTTCTGCTCCTCCCTCTGTTATTTACAGCCCACGCAGGCTGAGGGACAGACATCCCTTGTTCCAAATCGCTGTATCCTTGCCGTGCTTCCAGCTCCCCACTTCCTCTGAGGTGCTCACAACACTTTCACTCACCCATCAAAAAATAAAAGTGCTCAGCAGTAAATGGAGTCAGAGACAGAGGCAGCAACGTTCCCATTCCCTCCTTCTGGTGAGTTACTGGGGCCACTGGTGCAGAGACACAGACTGGACCCTGAACTTGCTGCCCAGACCTCACAGCTCACCCGAGAGCAGCTGAGCCACCTTTCCGTGGCAGAGCAGCAGGATGAGCCCCCTTTTTTCTGTTCTCTTTGCCAGGCAGCCAAAGCCCCAGTAAGAGCCCCCAGCCCAGTCTCAGGGACACAGTTCGGTTGGGTGGGGGGTCACAGCTCGCTGGCAGCAGCGCTGTGTGCACGGAGGAGTTTCCCCAGCTCATCTGTACCTGTCTCCCATTTTTATTGCTGTGGGACACACCAGGGCCACGCTCAGCTGCTGGAGCCTCACCAGCCTGCAGGGTGAGTGCCAGCCAGGTCTGCCCCGGGAAAATCGGGCTCTGCAGAAAGGCTGGGATTGCTGTGAGTCTCCGAGCCTAGCCCCAGCCTGGATAGTGCATTCCAGTGGCAGAAATTACACACAAACCCAGTAATCCTCCCTGCAAGTTCAACGGTGCGAGGATCCACAGAAAAACTCCTTTTGCCGTCCAAAAACCTGCAGCACTGACCATTCCCGCTGCTGGAGTGAAGGGGAGCTTCTCCCGAGGATGCTCCACATAAATCGAGTATCATTTTACCCTTTGTCTTTATTTGTCTACTCCTTTGCTTTCCTCGCCTCTCCTTCCTGTCTCAGCAGCCGCGGAAGTTTCTCCGGAGATCTCACAAAACCCTACGGCATGCGGCCCGAGGAGGGGAGGTGGACTCCTTAAAGAGGGGGGAATTCACTTGCTAATCAGCCTGTAATCGGGCTCTGGGCAGCTCAGTGTGCAGCTCTCCCCTGTCCCTGTTTGTGCCGTGTGCCCGAGCAGCGCAGCGCAGCGCAGCGCGGATCTTCCGCGGAGCCGGAGCCGGCACAAACCGCGGAGACGCTGCCTGATTTCCCTCAGGATGCAGCGGGAACACCAGCCCAACAACTAAAATTCCTGCCGCAGTGAATTAGCTCGGAACGGGCTAATCCCCGCAAAGAGACAGGATTTAGGATTTGGTTCTCGGGTTCTTTATCCAATTGCACAAATGTGCGCAGCGCCGGAGCTCCCGAGCGGCGCGGGGAGGGCGCGGGATGCCGGCGGCACACGGAGCACAGGGCTCCGCTTCGGGATGTGTGGGGAAACAGACCCGGTTTGGGTAATTAGATATGGTAACTGAGGCTTGGAATCGCTAATTACATATTAAAATCCAGCCGTTATTTACATTTCTGCGCCCGGATTTCTGCTGGAAGCTGCCGGTTAATGTCACCGCTTATGCAAACCTGATGGCATCTGCCCATAAAAGGGTGATTGTAAAAGCTGAGCGCTTTACCTATAAATTCATCTCGCTAATAAGCAACATGCTCATGACTGAAAGTCAAAGAGACTTTGGAAAGTAGTTGGGCGTTTTATTTCCTTTTTAGAAGTGGATCTGATGGCAGCGAGGCGAGTTCTGAGAGCAGCGCGGGCGACAGGAGTGCCAGCGCCGTGCGCTCGGTGATCCTGGGCAGGATGATAAATAGCAGCTCCTCAATTCCATCTTCGCTTTATTCCCCGGGTGACTTGTATTTGGGTTGATATACAGGCGGTGGGATTGCACTTGTTTCCCAATGCGAGGGAAATGCCCTTCATGCAAACGTTATTAATTAGGCGGAGCTGTGATGGTGGGAATGCTGTGGGAGTGGCGGACAGCTCGGCAGTGCCCAGGGAGCGCTCCCACACCTTTATTCCAGCGGGACCGCTTGGTTGGAGCCAGAGGGCACAGCCCTTCCCAAAACCGCTTAGATTCTGTCTGTAAACGCCGTGCCACTGTGTCCGTAAAACACTTTTTTCCATTTATCGTGTGGTCCTTGTTTCCCTTTAATAAACCTGTAATTGTACATGCTCACGGGTATTTGCCGGGCTTCACGCCTTGACATCTCCTGCCTGAACCTTATCCAGGTTAAGAGAGGTCACGAGTCAGAAATGATTTCCCAAGAGCCCCAACCCGGAATCTATTTTTTATTTGGAATTTTATTCGAATATCTTTTATTCTAATTAAGACCAACCGAAGCGAGGCAGAACGGTGAATTCCCTGCACAGCCTGCCGCAACAGAAATATCACTCAGTGATTTCTCCATCCGCACTGCCGTCAGTCGGAGCTAGTGACCGCACAAGCACACCCGCCACAATCTGCGCTCCTGCTTCTTTCCCCCTCTTCCTTCTCTCCCTGTTTAATTATGAAAATCAAGGAACCCGTAATTCCCGTGACCAGTGTGACTACATAAGACTTCACCAATACAACTGCGCAGCAAAAACGCTCGGTTTGTGGAAAACCATGTTCTCCGACATATGCTTCTCATTATGGGGTGCATCTGCAAAGGAGCAGCTGGACTCTCCTGCAGGTGCAACAAGCCCCGCGTTTCTGCTCTGCCCATTGCTTTGCAATCTCTTTGCAAATCGCGTGTCCTGTCACACACCACCCGAAGGGATGCGCTGGGAATGCCCCGGAATGCAGCAGCTCCACGCCGTGCTGCGGAATAACCTGGGGTGGCAGAGCTGTGGCCAGGGGGGCAGGATGCAGCGCTTAGGGTCTCTCCCAACCCAAACACCATTCTGGAATTAGCTCCGAGGGGCAGTGGAGGGACCAGAACCACAATCCCTTCACAGCAAGTGACTGTGACGTGACTCGAAGAAATGGCCGGAGCTGTGTCACAGGAGGGTTAATTTGGATAATCAGGCAAGGATTTTCCCCAGAGGGTGCTGGACTGCCCAGGTCCCCCCAGGATGGGACACAGCCCGAGGCTGCCAGAGCTCAGGAGCGTTTCGATATAACACTACTCAGGCAGGGTGGGTTCTTGGGTGTCTGCAGACACAGCAGTTGGACAATGATCTGTGGGACCTTTCAGCTCGGGATATTCTGTGATTCTGAGGCTGCCCGGGCTTCTCTCAGGGTCCTTCAGGGTCCTCTCAGGGTCTCCGTCCTCAGTCCCAGACTGTGCTGTGAGATCGGGGCTGCTAGCAGTGTCCCTGAAGAACAGGGGCTGCAGCAGTTACAGCCAACAGCATGAGCACGAGCAGGAGCCCAGAGGGCACGAGTGGGACCAGGGAAGGTTCATCTTCATCCCGGGAGGAGGAGGTGAGCCCGGGGAGCTGATGAAGCCCCGCCAGTCAATCCCCGATTCCACCTGAAGCAGGATCAGCTCATCCCTCGACCCCCAGACCCCCGGTAGCATCCATCCTGCTGCTCCCCCACTGCGCCCTGGGCTCAGCCAACCGATCTCCTCTGTCTCCATCCCCTGCACAGAACGCTTCCTCCCCCCCCTGGCCTGTCTAATTCCAATCTTCCATGGCCATTAACTGGCATTCCTAGCTCTCCCATCAATCGAACATTTCTGTTTAGCCACTTTTCCCACTTTTTTTTTTTTTTTTTTTTTTTTTACTGCAGACCATTGTCCACCCCGTGTCCATCCAAAACTCTCATTTCTCAAAAAGTTCGAAAACTTAGCAGCAGCAGGTCTGCAACCAGAGAGAATTTTTGCTAATCCAGATGGGTTTGAACATCAACACTGGCAGAAAAGCAAAGTTTCAGTTGAAGCAGAAAGACATCAGTCCCACTATGCACAAACACGATCTCACAGCTCAGCCCGGGCAGTGCTGGGCTTCCCCTGCCCTTCCTACCCCGCCATCACCCTCCTCAGTCCCTTCTCCACACTGACAGCACCACAACCCTGGCGCTCCCAGAACACAGCCAGTGGGGCATTGATTGGACCACCAATCGCCCCTTTCCAAAATCACCAAAACGACGCTAGCTGCAGTGACCCTCCTCTTAACCTGCGGGATTAAGCTCTCACTCCAGGAGGCCCTATTCGGCACCTGGAAACTATTTTCTCCCTTCCATGCTCTGATAGCACCATAATCTGTGGAGAAATTTATCCCCCAAAAACAAAAAAAAATCACTGCCACGCCTGTGATGCCGTCCGTATCTGGCACATCCAGCCAGGGCAAGTGGTAACCTCAACCTCCCTGGCAAGAGCCTCTTCGGGAGACGCAGATTTTGATCATCATCTACCTCCATTTTATTCAGCTGAGATTGATGCACAATTTGGATCTAGAAATAAAAGAAAATAAGCTTTAGATGTGAGCCGGGAGTTTCCTGTGTTATACTCCACTCAGCCTGCTGCCGACGCCTGTGCGAGTGGCAGCTGACCATTAAGTATTAACCTAGAAACAGGTATTCAGCAACAGCCCGCGCCGCTGCTTTAAAGGAAATATAGACAACATAAATGCAAAATCAAAGGTTCTTCACCCCTGACGGTGTCATCCTGCCAGCACTGAGCAAATAAACCGTACGGCAGGACCTGTGACATCACCCGGCACTGCCACCAGCGGCATCGGTGACACCGCCCTGTGCCACCGCCCTGCGACACCGCCCGGCACTGCCACCGGGGCGCTTTGCTGAGCCTGTCCCTAAAGGATGAGTGGCATTCCCAGTCCCACAGGACACATCCATGGGGAGCAGCCCCACGGGAGCACATCCAGTGTGAGCAGATCCCTCAGGTGACAGTGCCATCTCTCAGGTGGCCGTGCCATCCCACAGGTGACAGTGCCACCCCTCAGGTGGCCATGCTGTCCCCCGGGTGTCCGTGCCACCCCTCAGGTACCCGTGCCACCCCTCAGGTGATAGTGCCATCCCTCTGGTGACAGTGCCACCCCTCAGGTGGCCGTGTCATCACTCAGGTGACAGTGCCACCCCTCAGGTGCCCATGCCATCTCTCAGGTGACAGTGCCACCCCTCAGGTGACAGTGCCACCCCTCAGGTGACAGTGCCATCCCTCAGGTGACAGTGCCATCCTCAGGTGCAGTGCCATCCCACAGGTGACAGTGCCATCACTCAGGTGACAGTGCCATCCCTCAGGTGACAATGCCATCTCTCAGGTGACAAGTGCCACCCCTCAGGTGACAGTGCCATTTCTCAGGTGACAGTGCCATCACTCAGGTGACAGTGCCATCTCAGGTGACATGCCATCTCTCAGGTGACAGTGCCATCTCTCGGGTGACAGTGCCACCCTCAGGTGACAGTGCCACCCCTCAGGTGACAGTGCCATTTCTCAGGTGACAGTGCCATCACTCAGGTGCCCGTGCCACCCCATCAGGTGATCAGTGCCACCCCTCAGGTGACAGTGCCATCTCTCGGTGACAGTGCCACCCCTCTGCAGTGACGAAGCCCGGGGGTGTGCTGCCTCCATATGTTTCATTATGCTCTCTGTGAGGAAATCACATTTCCTTTCAAGGCTGAATTTCTCCAGCCTCCACTTGCAGGCGTAACTTCAAGTGAAGAATGAAATTTATATTTTTAGGAAGTGAGATCGTTCGCTGGGAGCAAGCATACAGAACACGTAGCATACCGAGAGAAGCTGCCTCATTAGATTAATTAACTCGTGCAGGCGAAGCCTTGCTCGCCAGCTCTGCAAGGAGAGGAGCCCCAGCTGCCCCCGCTCCCGGAGGAGGGGAAGTGCCCGATGCCGCAGGAATGTTCACATTTTCATGGGCTTCAAGAGCAAAGTCCAAAATCTGCACTCCTTTTGTGCAGAGTAAATGAAAATATCACTTATCCTTCACTCCACCATGCATAGAAAATACGGGATAAAATGTGTAGAATTAAGAAAATATATAGAAAATAAAATAGTGAGGGCAGCAGGGTAAGGGGGGGCAGTTTCTGCAGAGCTGCCTCCAGCACCGGGGTCCAACAGCAGAAGGGTGAGGAGCTCCTGGAGCCGCCCAGAGATCACAGAGATGATCCAAGATGCTCTGCTCTGGAGCTGGGAGAGCTGGGAATGTTCCCCTGGAGAAGGGAAGGATCCAGGGAGAGCTCAGAGCCCCTTTTGGGGCCTGAAGGGGCTCCAGGAGAGCTGGAGAGGGACTGGGGCCAAGGGATGGAGGGACAGGAGCCAGGGAATGGGGTCACACTGCCAGAGGGCAGGGATGGGTGGGATATTGGGAATTGGGAATTGTTCCTGGCAGGGTGGGGAGGCTGTGACACAGGTGGCATCTCCCGGGGGTGCCACATCTCCCCTGCCAGGGTGGCACCCCTTGGGCAGCTCTGTCCCACCTTCCCTCAGCACACAGCCCCCTCCCCGCCATCCCCAGCCCCATAATTCAATGTCAAGGGGGCTTATGTAATATTTAGGCGTGTATTACACTAAATTAATCTTAACATGAAAAATCTTTTGATTACATAGTGTGTTTTTGTCATTGATTGATTAATTCATTTATTCATATAGTAATGCTATGTCCAACTTCTATTTATATTCCGTCGTAAGAGAAAGTTCCTATTGATGTCAGAGGAGATGAATTAAAATAGTTATCACTGGTATTTGCCAGCAGACTGTTTCAGGAGGTGCCTTTACCATGAGCACTCGGTTCCTGAAGGAGGTGTCTGCCAGGAATGCCCAAAGGCTCTCACACACCCGGCAAGGGGAGCAGCCTGGGGGGCACTCAGGGTATGGGGAGCCCCCACTTTAGGGGAGTCCTCATGGCCAGGGGACCCCCAACACCCAGGGGAGCCCCAACACCCAGGGAACACCCACACCAGGGGAGCCTCACACCCAGGGGAGACCCCACTTTAGGGGAGTCCCCATGGCCAGGGGACCCCAACACCCGGGGGAGCCCTCAGTGCCCAGGAGAGTCCCACGGCAGGGGACCCCCCATACCGATGAAAGACCCCACCCCAGGGGAGCCCCCGGTGCCCAGGGAGCAGGGGCTGTGACACCTCCAGGGAGAGGAGAAGGCCAAAGGCAGCGTGGCACCGTGTGACACAGGGGACCCACACCTGGCACTGTCACACCCTGGCATTGTACACCCTACCATTGTCACACCCGGGGACTGTCGCACCCAGGGCTGCCCTGATGCAGGAAATCCTTAATTCCAAAATAACGCTTAATTAAGTGTGGATTCTTTAATGGGCTCAGTGGTTCCATAAAGGCAGAGTGTCCGAGGCCCTGCCAGGCTTCACCACTGTCACACGTGTGTCCCTCAGCTCCTCCCCAGCCATGGAGAGCGTGGAGGAGGAGATTGGCTCCACGAGGATATCCCACCCTCCACGGAAAACCGGGAGCCGCCCAGCTGCTGGCCCCTGTCCCTTGTCTGCTGTCCCTGTCCCCAGCTGCTGCCCCTTCGCTGTCCCCGTCCCAGCCTGGCCTGTCCAGCCTGCTGCCCCTTCCCGCCCTGCTGCCTGTCCCTTGCCCCTTGTCACCGCCCTGCTCAGCCCCTGTCACCAGCCCTGCTGCCCCTTGTCCCAGCCCTGCTGCCCCTTGTCCCGTCCCTGCCTGCCCTTGTCCCGCCTGCTGCCTTGTCCCAGCCTGTCCCTTATCCCCAGCCACTGTCCCTTGTTCCCAGCCTGGCTCCAGCCACTGTCTCTTGTCCACTGTCCCTTGTCTGCTGTCCCTTATCCCCTGTCCCTTGTCTGCTGTCCCCTGTCCCCAGCTGCTGCCCTTGTCCACTGTCCTTTGTCCCCAGCCTTCCCTTGTCCCAGCGCTGTCCCTTGTCCCCAGCCCTGTCCCTTGTCCCAGACACTGTCCCTTGTCCCGCCCTGTCCTTCCCAGCTCTGTCCCTTGTCCCCAGCCCTGTCCCTTGTCCCCAGCCACTGTCCCTGTCCCCAGCCACTGTCCCTTGTCCCCAGCCCTGTCCCTTGTCCCCAGCCTGTCCCTTTCCCTGTCCCTTATCCCCTGTCCTTGTCCCCAGCCACTGTCCCATGTCCCCAGCCCTGTCCCTCACCCCTGTGTGCACAGCCCGAGGCTCAGCAGCCACAGCAGCTCTTGCCTTGCTCCCCAAGATCCATCAGGCTGGAATTGTCACCAGCATGTTCCGTTCCTCTCACGCTCCGTGACGGAGCCATTGGGAAGTGGATGTGTACACACGGAATGTACCTTCTGCTATTTATAGTGTGTTTTTCTAAATTAAGGGGAATATAAAACCTGTGAAAAATATACCTTGGGGAAAAAAACCAGCTGGGAAAGAGTGGAGGTGTTGTAGGGATGGAAACCCAGAGGGCCGGGGGGTTATGGAACCCAGAGCACTCTGGCAGCGTCAGGGAATTCCAAAGGGATTTCAGAGTCTTTAGAAGTGGAACTTCTCATTCTGCCATCAGAAAGAAAGAGCAGAGCCTTGGAAGAGCAGCAAATGCCAGGCCAGGCCTGTGGCTCACCGAGTTTCTTAAATGGAGATAATTAAAGAGCTCCTGGGATGCACTGATGAAGCCCCTGGGATCAGCACTGAAACAGTGCAGGATTCCCCAGAATCAGCCCTAAAGCAGTGCAGGGTTCCCAGGGATCAGCACTGAAACAGTGCAGGGTTCCCAGGGATCAGCCCCGGGGCAGTGCAGGGATCAGCCCCGAAGCAGTGCAGGGTTCCCCGGGATCAGCCCCAAAGCAGTGCAGGGTTCCCAGGGATCAGCCCCAAAACAGTGCAGGGTTCCCAGGGATCAGCCCCGGGGCAGTGCAGGGTTCCAGGGATCAGCCCCGGGGCAGTGCAGGGATCAGCCCCGAAGCAGAGCAGCGTTCCCAAGACACAAAGCCTCCCCAGGGCTCCTGCTCTCCCCTCCCTGCCCTGGCCACGCTGCTCCTCAGCTCTCCCACCGCTGCAGCCTCTGGGACTCAGAGGACAAACAGGATTAGGGCATTTACCAGCCCACCCCAATCCGCCCGAGCAGCCAGAGCTGCTCCACTTTCCATCCGATTTCTGAACGAACCGGGACTCCGCTCTCTCTGTGCCCCGGAGCAGAGCCGGGCTCGGAGCAGCTCCGCAGCGCTGCCTCCAGAATCCTCTGCAGCGGGGTTTGCCCTCACCCGCTCCATCCTGTGCACCAATATTTCACATTCGCAGGTGTGCGGAATCTTCATTTTCATGCAAATCCCCCCGCAGCCAGGCAGGTGCATTTCCTGATCTTTATTCATCATCCGGAAATCCAATAACTTGGGCTGTGTGCTTGCAGCTGGTTAGGGGCTGACCCGATGTGCACTTGAGCATGGATTTCGGGTCTGGGCAGCAGAGAAATAGCTTATTTCCCCCCTGGCCTTTATCAAATTAAATGCAAAGCCCTCTGTGTTGGTGCAATGTTCGTGTTGTGAGATCAAGCCTTTAGAAGTCAGGAAATTCCATAACTTGAGGTTGCTCCAGTGATGCCGAGTTGAGGCATCACCCATTCTGTGTGTCTTTTTTGTGTGCCTAATTATAAATATTAGAATCAAATTAACAATATTAAAATATAAAAGCACTTCAGACCATTGAAACAAAGGCATTGTGGCAGGAAATCCCATGTGTGTTCAGAGCCCTTGGAGCTGTCCTTGCTCAGCCTGACAGGCTGGGGATGGGTCCCCGGGGCTCTGAGGCGCCTTCTCACAGGGTAATTTTGCACTTTTATTGCAGGAAAATGGAAAACCGCTCAGACGCCAGGGAATTTTTGGGAAGGGGAGTATGGAGGCTGCTGACCGCACAAGTTGAAGCTTCCTCACAGGTCCCCAGGTCTGGGAGCAGTCTCTGGTGGGGCCACAGCTGCAGAGGGGTTTCCAATGCAGTAATTCTGTTTCCTCCTATTCATGGGGAAAAGATAAACCCCAAAGTCTTCCATGGGGAAAAAGCTATTTTTTTTCTTGGTGCCAGAAGCTGCTGTGCCTCTGAGCTGGTGGTGGCAGGGTGGGCATCCAATATCTACCCTTGATGGGTTGTGCACAAACCTGCTCTGGGCAGGGAAAGCTTTGCCAGCCTCTGCCAGCCCTCGAACATCAGGTGATCCTGCTGATGCTGCTCCTTCAGGGACTCAAACAAACTGGGGTTGGTTTGGTTTTTTTTTTTTTAAGAAGGAGAAATATTTGTTTCCTTTATTATCTTCAAATAGAGTAAAAAAAAAGTAAATTTTTGCCTTTTTTTTCCCCCCCTGGAAAACAGAGGAGCAAAAGGGCATTGGGAATGGACCAGACATGAGTTTGTTCGACTAAAGAAGAGTTTGGAGCAACCTGATCCAATGGAAGGTGTCCCTGTCCATGGTAGGGTTGGATTAGATGGTCATTAAGGTCCTTCCAACCAATTCCATGACTCTGTGATTTTGGCCATGACTCTCCTGCCCAAAGGGGGAAATCTCATTATAAGGGGATAAACAAAAACCCTGCTGGGATGAATTCCCCTGGCCAAGCCAGGCCTCCCATGGCTGTGGAACTGGCTGCTGGCTGGGGAGGTGCTGAGGA
>VKON01003220.1:6361-28769 GCA_009741485.1 Malurus cyaneus samueli | reverse complement strand
TGCCATGTCCTCCGTGCTCACAGGGACACAAGGGAAATCCTGTTCATCAGCAGGACCCTGGCCCGTGCGCAGTGCTGTGGTGGCAGGCTGGGGACATGGGCTTGAGGAATTTGAACTCGCTGTTGCCCGAGCCCGTGGTGAGGCTGATCTCGTAGCAATAGGCGCGGGGCAGGGTCCCGGCAGCGGCTGCATCGGCCAGGCTGCTCTGCAAGTTGTCGGCACCATAAAGCACAGGGCCAGCCTTCAGCTCCTTTCTCTTGCACACCTTGCGAGCAACAAAGACTGCAGTGGAGATGAGGAAGAGGAGTGACACAAAGACCAAGGAAATGATTAAATAGGTTGTCAGGAGCCGCCCTCATCCTCTGTGGCCGGGCTGCTGTGCGGGAGGCGCACGTCTGACAAGTCCTTGAGCAGCAGGGCGCTCAGAGCCGCGGTGGCTGACAGTGCTGGCTTCCCGTTGTCCCGCACCAGGACAACGAGCTTCTGCTTCACCGTGTCCCTCTCTGTCACCGGCCTCCTCAGACGCACCTCCCCGCTTTGGACAGCCACCGTAAAGAGCCCGGGCTCGGTGGCCCTCAGCAGGTGGTACGAGAGCCACGAGTTCTGGCCGAGTCGGCATCGACGGCCACCACTTTGGTGATGAGGTAGCCCGCCTCAGCCGACACGGGCACCAGCTCGGTGGACGGAGGGCTGCTGTCCTGGGCCGGGTAGAGCACGACGGGTGCATTGTCATTCTCGTCCAGCACCACGAGGCGCACGGTGACGTTGGCTCTGAGCGGAGGAGAGCCCGCGTCAGAGGCACTCACTGTCACCTCGGTCTGCCTCAGCTGCTCGTAGTCCAGGGGCCGCAGCACAAACACGTGGCCGTTCTCAGAGTTCACCGAGATGCACGAGCAGGAACGCTGCTCTGCCGGCTGCACTGGTGCCAGGGAATAGGTCACCTTGGCATTGAGCCCCACGTCAGCATCTGCAGCGCTCACGGCTCCAACCAACACGGCGGGGACATTGTTCTCACGCACATACATGGTGTAAGATGTCTGGTTGAAGACGGGCGCATTGTCGTTGACATCCGAGATGTCCACGGTGAAGGTGTGCGTGCTTGTGAGAGGAGGTGAGCCCGCATCTGCTGCTGTGACCGTGAGCATGTACTGAGCTGTCTCCTCCCGGTCCAGCGCGCTCACGGTCACCAGCTCATAGTAATTCTTATAGGCTGGCCGCAGCGAGAAGAAGAGCTGATCCTCGAGGGCACACGAGATCTTCCCGTTGGCACCAGAATCCCGGTCCCTGACACTAAACAGGGCAACCACGGTGCCGGGCACAGTGTTCTCGGGGAGGGGACTGCTGAAGGAACTGACCACCAGCTCTGGGGCATTGTCATTCACATCCACCACCTCCACCAACACTTTGCAGATTGCTGAAAGGCCCCCACCATCTCTGGCACTCACACGAGTTCGTGAGTCTGTGCTGCCTCAAAGTCCAGAGGCTTTGTGAGTTTAATTTCACCAGTTATGGGATCAATCAAAATGCTGAGTCGTTCTGTCCCACTGCTTGGCTGAGCTGATAGGAGATGTCTCCATTAACTCCTTCATCCGAATCAGTTGCCTGCACTGTCAGAACCACAGAGCCCTCTGGCATGTTCTCCAAAACCTGACCAATGTACTCATCCTGTGTGAAGATGGGAGCATTGTCATTTACATCTAGAAGACGACGTTGACTTGGGTGGTCCAGTCCTAGGAGGAGAACCCCCATCAACAGCAATAACATCGAAACCATCTCGGACTGCTCCTCTCTGTCTAGGCTTTTCCAAAACGAGTTCAACATATTTCCTGTTCCGACTCCATAGAGACACTAAAGTATCGTTCTCAGGAGAGATGCTGTACCCCTGGATTCTGTTACTGCCAATATCCAGATCCCAGCTACCTCCAAAGGGAAACGCGTGCCCGGGTCGCTCGTTTCCAGAATCTTAAAACTGACCCCTTCCTCGGGGAAGACGGGAGAATGATCATTGATGTCCTCAGAGCCACCTCGACCCGAAAGAACTGCAGGGGGTTGGCGAGCAGCAGCTCGAAGGGAGCATGCAGGTGGCCGACTGCCCGCACAGCTCCTCCCGGTCCAGCCTCCCCGCCACGACGAGACGGCCGGAGCCGCGCTCTAAGCGAAAATGCTGCCGGCCGTCCTCCGACACCAGGCGGGCGCGGCGAGCCGACAGCTGCGCCGGCGTCAGCCCCGCGTCCTCCGCCAGGTTGCCTACCAGGGAGCCGCTTTCCGCCTCCTCGGCTACGGAGTAGCGGATGGGCACGGAGCGAACGAGCGGCAGGGAGAGGAAAGCAGACAGACAAAGCACTTGCCTTGCGATCGCCATGGCGCTGGGCGAGCTCAGGCGGCGGGCAGCCTCCGTCTCACGGATCTCCCGGCGATTCCGCGTAGAAAGCGCGAAATGGTGTCGGGCGCTTTCCTCGCTGTGTCAGATTCCGGCCGGGGGCCCGTAAAGCAGCCGGGGTGTCCCCGTGACATGGCACAGCGCTCTCCGTCTCAGCCGCTGCCACCCCCGCCCGGTTGCTCTGCTCTGGGCTGGGCTGTTCGGGGCGGGTGTTGCGGGCTCGGCCGCCTCCGCTGCCGCAGCCGCTCGGCGCTGCCTTGGCCTGCAGCACCACCCAGCGGTGAGCGGTGGCACCGCGCCCGCCGCCGCTCGCAGCCCGCGCTGCCGCTCGCCCCGCTCCACGGAGCCGCGCACACGCGAGGTGCCCTCGCTCGCCCGCCGTGCCTCCTGCGGCAGGAGACGCACACATCCTGCTGAGTACAGAAATGTTGCCGAGGATCGTCCGCGGCCTGCGGGCACTCACAGCTCACCGCCAACACCGGCAGCTGCACCGCGTCTCTTTCTGTTCCGCGCTCTCCACCGCTCGCGGGAGTCCTTTCGCTCTCGGTAGTCGCACCTTTCGAGAAATGCGGCAGCAGAACCAGCACAACGCCTTTTCCTGTGCAGCGTGAGGCACAGACTGAGTGTGGAGGGACTGAGACGCCTTTCGTGGCTGTAGAAACTGGCCCAAAGCCTCCGCAGGGATATCGCTCCGGTAACAGCATGGGATGGCGTTACAGCTCCCGGGGAATCGTAGGCTGAGGACGAGGAAGGGAGGCGCATCCCAGCACGGCTCAGGCATGGATGTGCCCACCAGTCTGGCAGTCCCACGACTGAAAAGGAGGCGTTGCAGTGCTCTCTGCCTGGGATTCCTCACGCTCGTAAGCTGCGAGCAGTAGTGTTTTTCGTTCTTGTTGGATGCCACATCAGGGCTGCTTTGCTGGCTGAGCAAGGGGTCCTCAGGAACTGGAAATCGCTCCGCCCCGAGCCGCTGCTCAGGCACATCTCGTAGCTGTAAAACGGCATCAAAGTGCCCATGCCGCCCACGTGCCCGACCTTGCTGGAGAAGTTTCAGTCTGCGTAGCAGTGGGAAGAGGAAGGCGATAGTTGTGCTGGAGGTGAGTCTTGCAGAACAAGGCTGTCACCAAGGGGAGGACTGACAGGAGGAAGAGCGAAGAGATGCGCCCAGGGGGATGATGAGGTACGTGGCGAACATTTCCTCCTTTGTTTCGTTTGTCTGCTGCTGCCTTTCCACAGGAATGTAGTCGAGCTGCTGGAAGGTGTCGGAGAAGCCGTGCACCAGGGCAATGCAGGGTGGTGGTGGCGGAGTGTGGCAGCTGCCTCTTGGCTCACACCAACACAATGAGCCTCTGCCAGGATGTGTTCCCCTCCTCCACTGCCACCACCTGGCAAGATCAGCAACTCTCTAAACCTGTCTTTACCGAAGAGGTACTCCAGCCCTTGAATCTTCTCCACACCCTTCCACAGATTTCTCCAAAATGTCCAATTCTTTTTGTGTGTTGCCTGCATTGAACCACCTCCTTGTTTTGCATGTTGCTTAACCGTATCTGTATGAGGGTGTGTTTCTTGTCTTCCCAGGGACAGAGCTCAGATTCAATGGTCTGTAGTCCTGGAGTCTTCCTTTCTCCCCTTTTGAAAAACAGAGGATGTTTCCCTTTCCCTGAACTGAGACTTTGCTGACGCATGACATTTCAAATAGGGTGGAGAGTGTCTTAGCAACAACATTAGCCAGTTCCTCGGGCACAGGGATGCATGTTTCTGGCCCCAGAGATTCGTGTTTCCTCAGTTTCATTAGGTGCTGATGAAGTTGCCCTTCATTTAGAGTGGGAAGATCTTCCTTGCCCCAAATCTCACCTGAAGGTTCCGGGACTCCAGAGATGTGGAAGCTCCCTGCAAGTGAATGCTGAAGAGCTCGTTGAGCATTTCTCCATATCTGTCATCACTGCTTCTCCCTTCTTCTTTGTTAGCTGCTACACTCTCCTTGGCCTTTCTTCTCTGACCTATGCACTTACAGATCCTCTTCTAGTTATTCTTAACATCTCTTCCATTTTGTTCCTTTTGTGCCTGAGCTTTCCTGTTCTCACCCCAACACCTCCAAAACTTCCCCTGTACTATGCCCGTCACATGTCTGTTTCCACTGTCCATCCATTTCCCTCTCACACCTCGGTTTTAGGAGCAGGTACTCCCTCAGCCATGCCCATTTCCTGCCTGCATGATTTCTTACTCATGAGGATGAAGAGCTCTTGGAAGCATCCTTAGTGTTGCCAGACTGATCAGTTCTGTGTCCCTTAAGAAGAATTTCCAAGGGAATCTCACCTCTCTATTTCCGCACTGTAAGCTCATCTTCCAAGCAATGCAGATTTCTTGCTGCAGCTTTCTCACTGGATGCAGGTTTCTTGGTTACAATGAGCTGATTTAAACTTTTGCAAAGGATTTGTGAATCACAACACAGCACAGCAGAGGCCTGTGCCTTTCCACATCAATTGAGACAAGAGATGACAGAATCTAAGTGTGCAATAGTTTCCATGCTCGGCATCACTGCAGCCGTTTTTCCTCTGGAAGTTACCGATATATCTGGGCCTTGTGAAAGGAACAGCTGGAGAGCTCCTGGAGTCATTTCTCCAGAGCAAAGCTCCCAGTAGCATTTTTTTGCTCACTAATCCCAGTCCAGAAATTTGACAATATTTCTATAGGAACATCCATGCTGTCTTTGTGCCATCATCTTCTGGACACCTACACCTTTAGTGTCACAAACACTTTGTGCTCCAGCACCTCACAGCTGTCATTTGAGAAGCAGCTGTCAGCAGAGTTGGAAGGTCACTCCCCACATCACAGCTTTTCAGTGGCATTTGCACAACCAGGGCCTCTGTTAGGATTGGGGCCCGTTTCCCTGACCTGGTATACTGGGCTCCATCTCAGCCAGAAGTCATCCCTCAGAAGAACCAAGAGGCCTGCCTGCAATTCTCTCTTCCCTCAAGTTTTCTGAATGCTGTATCAGCTGCATATAAAAACTGGAGAAATGCACACACTCCACATTACCTCAGCCAAAGGAAAACATTTGAAACCACCCACAGACACCCCTGGCTTTTTGAAAAACTTGACACAGCTTTCCAGAAAAAGAGCTCTACAAAGACCTTCTTTACACAAGGTATTCAGGTTCTCTTTATTTCAGTTTTACCTCAGGGATAACAGTGTAGAGGTTACAGTTTATAACTTCAGCACAACACAGCATGGGGCTTTCTGAATACTTTGTGCATCACAGACATCACTCAAATTATCAGACTTGCAGTCCTTAAGAAATAGGAAGGGAAATGTAATACAAAGTTCAGAGAGTAAATGCTCAGAGGACAAAAGAGAATACAAATACTTAAAAGAAAATATTTGGGGTACTTCCAATCCACTTCAAAAAACACTGAATTCAGAAAAAAAATGAGAAAATTCAATGTCCTTTTTGAATTCTCTTTGAATCGACCTTCAGAAATTTGTCTTTGAAGGACACGTGTAGTTCTCATGCAATTCACCCAAAGATAGTGAACGTGCTTCCAAATCACTACAGCTACAGTCTAAACCCAACACCATTTGTAATACGCATTTCCAAGGCAATCCCAAAGAGACAAAACACAAAACTTATGGGCTAAAGAAGGATCTTGTGCATTTTGCTGCTCTGCCCTTGAAAATATAATACTGATGTAATCAAAGGATCAAACCTTCTTGCCTGCTGAGCTGCAATCCCCTGCATGGCAACATCTGAATGGGAGAACTCCTGGTCACCAGGTACAACCACTGCAGCCTGTGCAGACACACAGGGCTGTTGAAAGACAAGAGGACAGAAATCAAAACACACAAAAGCCACATATCTCAAAGAGAGACATGCAGAATTCAGGAAAAAAATGAGTCCTGTGCTTGCACAGCAGTTGTACTCATAACTCCCATGCATTTCTGATCCAAAACGAGTCATATTTGCATTTCAGTGTCTTTGTGTTACAGATGAACATAAGATTTCCATGGTCTGCCGGACAGGCAAATACAAGACCAGCTGGATAGTGGAGTAACCCATACTAAAATACAGAAAGCAATAAAAAGCTGAAATATATTACTACTGGAGTGAAAGAAGCTTAGTTGCTTTTTTTCCTTGTTAGGTTTTCTGGCAGGAGGCATATTTTGTTATAACTCAGAATTTCCCTGAAAAGTGCAAAGACAACTGCAAATATGGATTCACTCTGGAGAAACCATTGACACAGGAAACAGCCTAGACACCTTCTTCCCATGACACACGAAATTCTGACTGTGCAGAGCCCGTGCTAGTTAAAGGAAAGAGTGTTGAACTGTCCCGCAGAGAGAGTCCCAGCATTGTCTG
Organism: Malurus cyaneus samueli; assembly: GCA_009741485.1. Taxonomy (NCBI): domain Eukaryota; kingdom Metazoa; phylum Chordata; class Aves; order Passeriformes; family Maluridae; genus Malurus; species Malurus cyaneus. The sequence goes on along the minus strand of VKON01003220.1, from coordinate 22,032 downwards.
CTGCCATGTCCTCTGTGCTCACAGGGACACAAGGGAAATCCTGTTCATCAGCAGGACCCTGGCCCGTGGCGCAGTGCTGTGGTGGCAGGCTGGGGACGATGGGCTTGAGGAATTTGAACTCGCTGTTGCCCGAGCCCGTGGTGAGGCTGATCTCGTAGCAATAGGCGCGGGGCAGGGTCCCGGCAGCGGCTGCATCGGCCAGGCTGCTCTGCAAGTTGTCGGCACCATAAAGCACAGGGCCAGCCTTCAGCTCCTTTCTCTTGCACACCTTGCGAGCAACAAAGACTGCAGTGGAGATGAGGAAGAGGAGTGACACAAAGACCAAGGAAATGATTAAATAGGTTGTCAGGGAGCCGCCCTCATCCTCTGTGGCCGGGCTGCTGTGCGGGAGGCGCACGTCTGACAAGTCCTTGAGCAGCAGGGCGCTCAGAGCCGCGGTGGCTGACAGTGCTGGCTTCCCGTTGTCCCGCACCAGGACAACGAGCTTCTGCTTCACCGTGTCCCTCTCTGTCACCGGCCTCCTCAGACGCACCTCCCCGCTTTGGACAGCCACCGTAAAGAGCCCGGGCTCGGTGGCCCTCAGCAGGTGGTACGAGAGCCACGAGTTCTGGCCGGAGTCGGCATCGACGGCCACCACTTTGGTGATGAGGTAGCCCGCCTCAGCCGACACGGGCACCAGCTCGGTGGACGGAGGGCTGCTGTCCTGGGCCGGGTAGAGCACGACGGGTGCGTTGTCATTCTCGTCCAGCACCACGAGGCGCACGGTGACGTTGGCTCTGAGCGGAGGAGAGCCCGCGTCAAGGCACTCACTGTCACCTCGGTCTGCCTCAGCTGCTCGTAGTCCAGGGGCCGCAGCACAAACGGGACGGGGACCTGGCGGGGAAAGAGCCCCCAAGTTTTCGGAGGGAATCGACGGTTGTCCTCATGAGTTCACCGAGACTTTGGACATCCAGTCCTAGCCATCCCCGATTAAAACCTTGCTCTTCCTTGCTTTCACTTTTCCATCTAATATGTACCCCCTATCACCACGTTACCTCATCCATGACTATTAACCCACCCACAGTTCGAGTCATTTCCATGTTGTTACCATTGCTCGTCTCACTTTCCTCACAAACACACCAACACCTGGCATTTCTTGTTACACATTCTACTGAGTTCCATCCTCCGATACTACACATACATGTTGATTTTTGCATGTACAGTGAGTATATATCTTTATATTACATAATACACTGACCATCTCCCTAAATCTCTTACTTTAAGCACTACATTGCATTATGACTTAAACTATTTATTTTCTCAACAAATATTTATATAACAATACCTAATTCCACCTGTTTAGTACTTTCTAGTCTTGCTTCAAACTTTCTGCGTTTTCATGGATTGGTAGTTGGAAACATAGGCAAAGAGAAAACAGTTTAAAGTGTACTGTGTCGCCAGACGTTTAGTACCAACCACCGGTTAAGACCAGAGAGGGGCACAAAATAATGAATAGATTTAATGCAAGAAGACATCTACTTCTGACTAAATCTATTGTACAACAGGACACGAAGCAACTGGCGGCGTGCGAGGATGGCAGTTGAAAAACCAGTCCAAGTTTCTAAACGCTTGCGTGAAAAAGGCGCGTAATTGCTGGGCGGGTACTTATGACAAGAGTCATGGCAACAAGGGGAATTACAGGACAAGACAGCAGATAAGTGGGGAAAACTGCAAAAGAAAAAGTTGCAGTCCAAGATGCTGATGTGACCAGTGTAGGGCATTGTACTGAGCTGTTCCTCGCCGGTATCCACGCGCCCGCTCACGGTGTCACCAGCCTAGAATTCGCAGACAATGCTGGGACTCTCTCTGCAGGACAGTTCAACACTCTTTCCTTTAACTAGCACGGGCTCTGCACAGTCAGAAGTTTCGTATGTCTTGGGAAGAAGGGGTCTAGGCTGTTTCCTGTGGCAATGCTTTCTAGGGAGTGAGTCCATTTTTGCAATTAACTTATCAAATTTATGGCGAATTCTCAGTCAGTATAAAATATGCCTCTCACCTGTAAACCTAAAAAGGAAAAGAAAGCAACTAAGGTTCTTTCACTCCGGTTGTAATATATTTCAGCTTTTTTATGTCCTTCTCTGGTCGATTTTAGGAATAGGGTTAGCTCCTCTATTGCCAGCTATGGTCTTGTCTCCGCCTATCCGGCAAGACCGTGGATCTGTTGTCTTTGTCTGTAACACAAAGACACTGAAATGCATATGGGCCTCGTTTTGGATCAGAAAAACAGGGAAGTTATGAGTACAATTGTGATGCAATCATAAGGCTCAATCTTTCCTGAATTCTGCATGTCTCTCGCTGGGACATGTGGCTTCTGTGTGTTTTGATTTCTGTCTTTTGTGTCTTTCTATACAGCCCCTGTGTGTCTGCACAGGCTGCAGTGGTTGTACCTGGTGAGCCAGGGAGTTCTCCCATTCAGATGTTGCCATGCAGAGGCTTCCAGGAGACTTAGAATGAAGGGTGTTTTGATCCTTTGATTACATCAGTATTATATTTTCAAGGGCAGAGCAGCAAAGCACACAAGATACTTCTTTAGCCCATAAAGTTTTGTGTTTTGTCTCTTTGGGATTGCTTTTGAAATGCAGTATTACAAATGGTGTTGGGTTAGACTGTAGCTGTAGTGAGTTGTGAAAGCACATTCACTATCTTTGGGTGAATTGCATGAAAACTACACGTGTCCTTCAAAGACAAATTTCTGAAAGTTGAATCAAAGAAGGACTTCTAAAAAGGACATTGAATTTGGTCTCATTTTTTTTTTTCTGAATTCAGTGTTTTATTGATGTGGGATTGGAAGGCTGACCCCTCATGATTTACTCTGTTAACACACTTGTATTCTCCTCCTTGTTCTCTAAGCATTTATTCTCTGAACTTTGTATTAGCATTTTCCTTCCTTTTCTCTTTAAGGACTGCCACCCCATGATTAATAACTGATTTTATGAGTGATGTCTGTGATGCACAAAGTGTTCAGAAACCCCCAGACTGTGTTGGGCTGATGCTATAGACTGTAAACTTCTACACTGTTATACCCCTGAGTGTAAAACCTAAAATAAAAGGAACACCTGAGTACCTTGTATAAAGAAGGTCTTTGTAGAGCTCTTCTTTCTGGGAAAGCTATTTCAAGGTTTTTCAAAAAGCCAGGGGTGTCTGTCGGGGTGGTTTCAAAGGTTTTCCTTTGGCTGAGGTAATGTCGAGTGTGTGCGTTATTGCAGTTTTTATATGCAGCTGATGCAGCATTCAGAACACTTGCAGGGAAGAGAGAATTGCTGGCAGGCCTCTCTGGTTCTTCTGAGGGATGACCTTCTGGCTGAGATGGAGCCCAGTAATACACAGGTCAGGGGAAACGGGCCCCAATCCTAACAGAGGCCCTGGTTGTGCAAATGCCACTGAAAAGCTGTGATGTGGGGGAGTGACCTTCCAACTCTGCTGACAGCTGCTTCTGCAAATGACAGCTGTGAGGTGCTGGAGCACACAGTTTTTTTGTGACATTAAAGGTGTAGGTGTCTCAGAAGATGCATGGCACAAAGACAGCATGGATGTTCCTTATAGAATTATTTGTCAAATTTCCTGGGCAAGGAATTCAGTGAGCAACAAAAAAGCTTCAAGGGAGCTTTGCTCTGGAGAAATGATTCTAAAAAAAAAGCGTTCTTTCGACAAAGTCCAAAGTGTAAAACAAAGTCCAGAAATTAAGCTGGGACATGTGAAAAATAAACTATTGCCCACTAGGTACTGGAATCCTTTGGGTCTCTGAATTGATGTGGAAATGAGCCCAAATAATGAGTTCTGTGATCACAAATCCTTGCTCAAATATAACTATCAGGTGATCAAGTCACAAAAGAAACAAATGGGAAAGCCAGTCCAGCAAAAACTGCAGTTGCTGAGATGTACGCTTAATATGCCGTATACAATAGGAGGTTGAGTCCCTTGAAATTCCTTATCTTAAGGACAAGGAATATACCAGGTCTGGCACACTTAGATTTTCAAAGCTTATATCATATCGTGATAAGAAAAAAAAGCAGGAAATGGGCAAGAAGAACCTAAAACGAGGTGTAGAAGTATGGATGGACGTGGAACAGGCATGTGACGCTATTATAGGGTAAAGTTGTGGATATGGACGAATAAGAAGAGGAAAGCTCAGGCACAAAAGGAACAAAATGGAAGAGATGTGAAGAATAACCAGAAGAGATTCTGTAAGTGCAGAGGTCAGAGAAGATAGACCAAAGGGATTGTACCCACTAATATACAAGAAGGGAGAAATCGTGATGACAGATATGGAGAAATGCTCAATGAGCTCTTCAGCATTCACTAGCAGGGAGCTTCCCATATCTATGTAGTCCCTGAACCTTCAGGTGCGTTTTAGGGCAGTGAAGACACTCCCACTCTAAATGAAGGGCAGGTTCACCAGCACTGAGAAAGCATGAGTCACTTTGGCCATAAAGCATGCATCCCTGCTCCTGATAAGCTGGGCAATGTTGTTGCCAAGACACTCTCCACCCTATTTGAAATGTCATGTCGGTCAGACAAAGTCCTCAGTGTCAGGGAAAAGGGAAACATCACTGCTGTTTTTTAAAAGGGGAGAAAGGAACACTCGAGGAGCTACAGACCATTGAATCTGAGCTCTGTCCCTGGTAAGAACAAGAAGCACATCCTCATATAGGTAATGTTAAGAGAGAGGAAAAATAAGGAGGTGGTCAAAGCAGGCAGCACAAGAACGAAGATCTATGTTTGGAGTAGATCTATCTGAGGCTATGGCGATGCTTTGTGAGCTGGAGCACGACTTCTATAAAGACAGGTTCAGAGAGTTGCTGACCTTGGCCAAGGTGGTGGCAGTGGAGGAGGGGAACACATCCTGGCAGAGGCTCATTGTGTTGATGTGAGCCAAGAGGCAGCTGCCACACTCCGCCACAACCACCCCCTGCACGGCTTCTCCGACACCTTCCAGCAGCTCGACTACATTCCTGTGGAAAGGCAGCAGCAGCCGCAGGAAAGAGAGGAAATGTTTGCCACGTCCTCTATCACTCCCCTGGCGTGCATCTCTTCGCTGCTTGCTGCCTGATCAGTCTCCCACTTGGTGACAGCTTTGCTCTGCAGATCACCTCAGCACAACTTCGCCTTCTCTTTCCACTGCTACGCGACTGAAACTTCTCCAGCAAGGTCGGGCATGTGGGTGGCATGGGCACTTTGATGCCGTTTTACAGCTCCGAGATGTGCCTGAGCAGCGGCTCGGGACGGAAGCGATTTCCAGTTCCGAGGAGCCTTGCTCAGCCAGCAAAGAGCCTGATGTGGCATTCAAGAACGAAAAAAAAGCTATATGGTACCGCTTACGAGCGTGAGGAAATCCCACTCAGCGAGAACTGCAACCCCTCCTTTTCAGTCGTGGGACTGCCAGACTGGTGGGCACATCCATGCCTGAGCAGCGCTGGGATGCGCCTCCCATCCTCGTCCTCAGCATACGATTCCCCGGGAGCTGTAACGCCATCCCATGCTGTTACCGGAGCGATACCCCTGCGGAGGCTTTGGGCCATTTCTACAGCCACGAAAGGCGTCTCAGTCCCTCCACACTCAGTCTGTGCCTCACGCTGCACAGGAAAAGGCATTGTGCGGTTCTGCTGCCGCGTTTCTCGAAAGGTGCGACTCCGAGAGCGAAAGGACTGCGGCGAGCGGTGGAGAGCGCGGAACAGAAAGAGACGCGGTGCAGCTGCCGGTGTTGCCGGTGAGCTGTGAGTGCCCGCAGGCCGCGGACGATCCTCGGCAACATTTCTGTACTCAGCAGGATGTGTGGTGTCCTGCGCAGGAGGCACGGCGGGCGAGCGAGGGCACCTCGCGTGTGCGCGGCTCCGTGGAGCGGGGCGAGCGGCAGCGCGGGCTGCGAGCGGCGGCGGGCGCGGTGCCACCGCTCACCGCTGGGTGGTGCTGCAGGCCAAGGCAGCGCCGAGCGGCTGCGGCAGCGGAGGCGGCCGAGCCCGCAACACCCGCCCGAACAGCCCAGCCCGAGCAGAGCAACCGGGCGGGGTGGCAGCGGCTGAGACGGAGAGCGCTTCCATGTCACGGGGACACCCCGGCTGCTTTACGGGCCGCCGGCCGGAATCTGACACAGCGAGCGAAAGCGCCCGACACCCATTTCTCAGTTTTCGACGCGGAATCGCCGGGAGATCCGTGAGACGGAGGCTGCCCGCCGCCTCAGCTGCCGCCGCAGCGCCATGGCGATCGCAAGGCAAGTGCTTTGTCTGTCTGCTTTCCTCTCGCTGCCGCTCGTTCGCTCCGTGCCCATCCGCTACTCCGTAGCCGAGGAGGCGGAAAGCGGCTCCCTGGTAGGCAACCTGGCGGAGGACGCGGGGCTGACGCCGGCGCAGCTGTCGGCTCGCCGCGCCCGCCTGGTGTCGGAGGACGGCCGGCAGCATTTTCGCTTAGAGCGCGGCTCCGGCCGTCTCGTCGTGGCGGGGAGGCTGGACCGGGAGGAGCTGTGCGGGCAGTCGGCCACCTGCATGCTTCCCTTCGAGCTGCTGCTCGCCAACCCCCTGCAGTTCTTTCGGGTCGAGGTGGCTCTGGAGGACATCAATGATCATTCTCCTGTTTTCCCAGAGGAACGAGTAATTTTTAAGATTCTGGAATCGAGCGATCCAGGCTCTCGTTTCCCTCTGGAGGCGGCCAGGGACATGGACATTGGCAGCAACAGCATCCATACGTATAGCATCTCTCCCGAGAACGAGCACTTTAGTGTCTCGTTTGAAAGTCACACTGAGAGTTACAGCAGTGTGGAATTGATTTTGGAAAAGCCACTGGACAGAGAGGAACAGTCCGAGATGCGTTTCAGTCTTCTTGCTGTCGATGGGGGCTCTCCCCCGAAAAGTGGGACCACAGAAGTCTACATTATTGTTGTAGATGTAAATGACAATGCTCCCATCTTCACACAGAAAATATATGTCGGGCAGGTTTTAGAGAATTCACCAGTGGGCTCAGTGGTTTTGAGTGTGTCTGCAACAGATGAGGATGCAGGCGTTAACGGGGACATCTCCTATGAGTTCAGTCAAACAGTGGGACAGAGCGACAACCCATTCGCAATTGACTCTATAAGTGGTGAAATCAAACTCACAAAGGCTTTGGATTTTGAGGAAGCACAGAGTCATGAACTGAGCGTGAGGGCCGTAGATGGTGGGGGCCTTTCAGCAATGTGCAAAGCATTGGTGGAGGTGGTGGATGTGAATGACAATGCCCCAGAGCTGGTGGTCAGTTCCTTCAGCAGTCCCCTCCCCGAGAACACCGTGGCCGGCACCGTGGTTGCCCTGTTTAGTGTCAGGGACCGGGATTCTGGTGCCAACGGGAAGATCTCGTGTGCCCTCGACGATCAGCTCTTCTTCTCGCTGCGGCCAGCCTATAAGAATTACTATGAGCTGGTGACCGTGAGCGCGCTGGACCGGGAGGAGACAGCTCAGTACATGCTCACGGTCACAGCAGCAGATGCGGGCTCACCTCCTCTCACAAGCACGCACACCTTCACCGTGGACATCTCGGATGTCAACGACAATGCGCCCGTCTTCAACCAGACATCTTACACCATGTATGTGCGTGAGAACAATGTCCCCGCCGTGTTGGTTGGAGCCGTGAGCGCTGCAGATGCTGACGTGGGGCTCAATGCCAAGGTGACCTATTCCCTGGCACCAGTGCAGCCGGCAGAGCAGCGTTCCTGCTCGTGCATCTCGGTGAACTCTGAGAACGGCCACGTGTTTGTGCTGCGGCCCCTGGACTACGAGCAGCTGAGGCAGACCGAGGTGACAGTGAGTGCCTCTGACGCGGGCTCTCCTCCGCTCAGAGCCAACGTCACCGTGCGCCTCGTGGTGCTGGACGAGAATGACAATGCACCCCTCGTGCTCTACCCGGCCCAGGACAGCAGCCCTCCGTCCACCGAGCTGGTGCCCGTGTCGGCTGAGGCGGGCTACCTCATCACCAAAGTGGTGGCCGTCGATGCCGACTCCGGCCAGAACTCGTGGCTCTCGTACCACCTGCTGAGGGCCACCGAGCCCGGGCTCTTTACGGTGGCTGTCCAAAGCGGGGAGGTGCGTCTGAGGAGGCCGGTGACAGAGAGGGACACGGTGAAGCAGAAGCTCGTTGTCCTGGTGCGGGACAACGGGAAGCCAGCACTGTCAGCCACAGCGGCTCTGAGCGCCCTCCTGCTCAAGGACTTGTCAGACGTGCGCCTCCCGCACAGCAGCCCGGCCACAGAGGATGAGGGCGGCTCCCTGACAACCTATTTAATCATTTCCTTGGTCTTCGTGTCACTCCTCTTCCTCATCTCCACAGTAGTCTTTGTGTTCGCAAGGTGTGCAAGAGAAAGGAGCTGAAGGCTGGCCCTGTGCTTTATGGTGCCGACAACTTGCAGAGCAGCCTGGCCGATGCAGCCGCTGCCGGGACCCTGCCCCGCGCCTATTGCTACGAGATCAGCCTCACCACGGGCTCGGGCAACAGCGAGTTCAAATTCCTCAAGCCCATCGTCCCCAGCCTGCCACCACAGCACTGCGCCACGGGCCAGGGTCCTGCTGATGAACAGGATTTCCCTTGTGTCCCTGTGAGCACGGAGGACATGGCAGCAGACAATGCTGGGACTCTCTCTGCGGGACAGTTCAACACTCTTTCCTTTAACTAGCACGGGCTCTGCACAGACAGAAGTTTCGTATGTCTTGGGAAGAAATGGTCTAGGCTGTTTCCTGTGGCAATGCTTTCGAGGGAGTGAGTCCATTTTTGCAATTAACTTATCAAAATTCTGGCAAATTCTCAGTCAGAATAAAATATGCCTCTCACCTGTGAGCCAAACGGGGAAAAGAAAGCAACTAAGGTTCTTTCACTCTGGTAGTAATATATTTCAGCTTTTTTATGTCCTTCTCTTGTCGCTTTTAGGAATAGGGTTAGCTCCACTAATTGCCAGCTATGGTCTTGTGTCAGCCTGTCCGGCAAGACCATGGATCTCTTACTTTTTTCTGTAACACAAAGACACTGAAATGCATATAGGCATCGTTTTGAATCAGAAAAACAAGGAAGTTATGAGTACAATTGTGGTGCAATCATAGGGCTCAATCTTTCCTGAATTCTGCATGTCTCTCGCTGAGACTTGTGGCTTCTGTGTGTTTTGATTTCTGTCTTTTTTGTCTTTCTATACAGCCCCTGTGTGTCTGCACAGGCTGCAGTGGTTGTACCTGGTGAACCAGGGAGTTCTCCCATTCAGATGTTGTCATGCAGAGGCTTCCAGGAGACTTAGAAAGAAGGGTGTTTTGATCCTTTGATTACATCAGTATTATATGTTCTTGTGCAGCAAAATGCACAAGATCCTCCTGTAGCCCATAAAGTTTTGTGTTTTGTCTCTTTGGGATTGCCTTGGAAATGCAGTATTACAAATGGTGTTGGGTTAGACTGTAGCTGTAGTGAGTTGTGAAAGCACGTTCACTATCTTTGGGTGAATTGCATGAAAACTACACGTGTCCTTCAAAGACAAATTTCTGAAGATCAAATCAAAGAAGAACTTAGAAAAGGACATTGAATTTTATCTCATATTTTTTTTTTCTCATTACAGTGTTTTCTTGATGGGATTGGAAAGCTGATCACATATGATTTTCTCTATGTTAACGTATTTGTATTCTTCTTTTTTTCCTCTCAGCATTTACTGTCTAACTTTGTATTAGCATTTCCCTTCCTATTGTCCTTAAGGACTGCCACCCCACGAATAATAACTGTTTATTTGAGTTACGTATGTGATGCACAAAGTGTTTAGAAAGCCTCATGCTGAGTTGGGCATAAGTTATAAACTGTAACAATCTACAGTGGTATACCCCTGAGTGTAAAAACTAAAATAAAGGTTACACCTGGATACCTTGTGTAAAGAAGGTCTTTGTAGAGCTCTTCTTTCTGGGAAAGCTATGTCACAGTTTTTCAAACAGCAATGGTGGGGGCAGCAGTTGGAGGATGTTTCAATGTTTTCCTTTGGCTGAGGTAATGTGGAGTGTGTGCGTTATTGCAGTTTTTATATGCAGCTGATACAGCACTCAGAAAATTTGAAGGGAAGAGAGAATTGCTGTCAGGCCTCTCTGGTTCTTCTGAGGGATGACCTTCTGGCTGAGATGGAGCCCAGTAATACACAGGTCAGGGCAAACGGGCCCCAATCCTAACAGAGGCCCTGGTTGTGCAAATGCCACGGAAAAGCTGTGATGTGGGGGAGTGACCTTCCAACTGTGCTGACAGCTGCTTCTGCAAAGGACAGCTGTGAGGTGCTGGAGCACAAAGTGTTTGTGACATAAAAGGGGTACGTGTTCCAGAAGATGTATGGCACAAAGACAGCATGGATGTTCCTTATAGAAGCATTTGTCAAAATTTCTGGGCATGGAATTCAGTGAACAAAAAATATTGCTCGGGAGTTTTGCTGTGGAGAAATGACTCCAGGAGCTCTCCAGCTGTTACTTCCACAGGGCCCAGATATATCAGGTAACTCCAGAGGAAAAACTGCTGCAATGATTTTGACCAGTGGAAACTATTGCACACTTACGATTCTGTCATCGTTGTCTAAATTGATCTGGAAAGGCACAGGCCTCTGCTGTGCTGTGTTGTAATGCACAAATCCTTTGGCAAAAGTTTAAAATCCGGTCTTTGTAACCAAGAAACCTGCATCCAGTGAGAAAGCTGCGAGCAAGAAATCTGCATTGCTTGGAAGAGTGAGCTTACAGTGCAGGAAAATAGAGAGGCGAGATTCAATTGGAAATTCTTCTTAGGGACACAGCAACTGATCAGGTCTGTCAACACTAAGGATGCTTCCAAGAGCTCTTCATCCTCATGAATAAGAAATCATGCAGGCAGGAAATGGGCATGGCTGAGGAGTAATCTCTCTTTCTTTTTTGAATTCTAGGCTGGTGACACCGTGAGCGGGCGCGTGGATACCGGCGAGGAACAGCTCAGTACAATGCCCTACACTGGTCACATCAGCATCTTGGACTGCAACTTTTTCTTTTGCAGTTTTCCCCACTTATCTGCTGTCTTGTCCTGTAATTCCCCTTGTTGCCATGACTCTTGTCATAAGTACCCGCCCAGCAATTACGCGCCTTTTTCACGCAAGCGTTTAGAAACTTGGACTGGTTTTTCAACTGCCATCCTCGCACGCCGCCAGTTGCTTCGTGTCCTGTTGTACAATAGATTTAGTCAGAAGTAGATGTCTTCTTGCATTAAATCTATTCATTATTTTGTGCCCCTCTCTGGTCTTAACCGGTGGTTGGTACTAAACGTCTGGCGACACAGTACACTTTAAACTGTTTTCTCTTTGCCTATGTTTCCAACTACCAATCCATGAAAACGCAGAAAGTTTGAAGCAAGACTAGAAAGTACTAAACAGGTGGAATTAGGTATTGTTATATAAATATTTGTTGAGAAAATAAATAGTTTAAGTCATAATGCAATGTAGTGCTTAAAGTAAGAGATTTAGGGAGATGGTCAGTGTATTATGTAATATAAAGATATATACTCACTGTACATGCAAAAATCAACATGTATGTGTAGTATCGGAGGATGGAACTCAGTAGAATGTGTAACAAGAAATGCCAGGTGTTGGTGTGTTTGTGAGGAAAGTGAGACGAGCAATGGTAACAACATGGAAATGACTCGAACTGTGGGTGGGTTAATAGTCATGGATGAGGTAACGTGGTGATAGGGGGTACATATTAGATGGAAAAGTGAAAGCAAGGAAGAGCAAGGTTTTAATCGGGGATGGCTAGGACTGGATGTCCAAAGTCTCGGTGAACTCATGAGGACAACCGTCGATTCCCTCCGAAAACTTGGGGGCTCTTTCCCCGCCAGGTCCCCGTCCCGTTTGTGCTGCGGCCCCTGGACTACGAGCAGCTGAGGCAGACCGAGGTGACAGTGAGTGCCTCTGACGCGGGCTCTCCTCCGCTCAGAGCCAACGTCACCGTGCGCCTCGTGGTGCTGGACGAGAATGACAACGCACCCGTCGTGCTCTACCCGGCCCAGGACAGCAGCCCTCCGTCCACCGAGCTGGTGCCCGTGTCGGCTGAGGCGGGCTACCTCATCACCAAAGTGGTGGCCGTCGATGCCGACTCCGGCCAGAACTCGTGGCTCTCGTACCACCTGCTGAGGGCCACCGAGCCCGGGCTCTTTACGGTGGCTGTCCAAAGCGGGGAGGTGCGTCTGAGGAGGCCGGTGACAGAGAGGGACACGGTGAAGCAGAAGCTCGTTGTCCTGGTGCGGGACAACGGGAAGCCAGCACTGTCAGCCACAGCGGCTCTGAGCGCCCTCCTGCTCAAGGACTTGTCAGACGTGCGCCTCCCGCACAGCAGCCCGGCCACAGAGGATGAGGGCGGCTCCCTGAAACCTATTTAATCATTTCCTTGGTCTTGTGTCACTCCTCTTCCTCATCTCCACTGAGTCTTTGTTGCTCGCAAGGTGTGCAAGAGAAAGGAGCTGAAGGCTGGCCCTGTGCTTTATGGTGCCGACAACTTGCAGAGCAGCCTGGCCGATGCAGCCGCTGCCGGGACCCTGCCCCGCGCCTATTGCTACGAGATCAGCCTCACCACGGGCTCGGGCAACAGCGAGTTCAAATTCCTCAAGCCCATGTCCCCAGCCTGCCACCACAGCACTGCGCCACGGGCCAGGGTCCTGCTGATGAACAGGATTTCCCTTGTGTCCCTGTGAGCACGAGGACATGGCAGCAGACAATGCTGGGACTCTCTCTGCGGGACAGTTCAACACTCTTTCCTTTAACTAGCACGGGTCTGCACAGTCAGAATTTCGTGTGTCTGGGAAGAAGGGTCTAGGCTGTTTCCTGTGCATGGTTTCTCCAGAGTGAATCATATTTGCAGTTGTCTTTGCATTTCAGGAAATTCTAGTTATAAAAAATATGCTCCTCCAGAAAACCTAACAAGGAAAAAAAGCAACTAAGTTCTTTCACCCGTAGTAATATATTTCAGCTTTTTATTGCCTTTCTCGTCAATTTTAGTATGGGTTACTCCCTATCCAGCTGGTCTTGTTTGCCTGTCCGGCAGACCATGGATCTTCTTTTCTGTAACACAAAGACACTGAAATGCAATATGCTCGTTTTGGATCAGAAAGCAGGGAGTTATGAGTACAATGTGTGCAAGCACAGGCTCATTTTCCTGAATTCTGCATGTCTCTCTTGAGAATGTGGCTTTTGTGTTTTGATTTCTGTCCTCTTGTCTTTCAATACAGCCCTGTGTGTCTGCACAGGCTGCAGTGGTTGTACCTGGTGAACCAGGGAGTTCTCCCATTCAGATGTTGCCATGCAGGGATTGCAGCTCAGCAGAAGAAGGTTTGATCCTTTGATTACATCAGTATTATATTTTCAAGGGCAGAGCAGCAAAATGCACAAGATCCTTCTTTAGCCCATAAGTTTTGTGTTTTGTCTCTTTGGGATTGCCTTGGAAATGCGTATTACAAATGGTGTTGGGTTAGACTGTAGCTGTAGTGAGTTGTAAGCACTTCACTATCTTTGGGTGAATGCATGAAACTACACGTGTCTTCAAAGACATTTCTGAAGGTGAATCAAAGAGAAGTTCAAAAAGGACATTGAATTTTCTCATATTTTTTTCTGAATTCAGTGTTTTTTGAGTGGATTGGAATGACCCACACAATATTTTCTTTTAAGTATTTGTATTTCTTTTGTCCTCTGAGCATTTACTCTCTGAACTTTGTGTTATCATTTCCCTTCCTTTTGTGCTTAAGGACTGCCACCCCATTGGCTGATAATTTGAGTGATGTCTGTGATGCACAAAGTGTTCAGAAAGCCCCAGGCTGTGTTGTGCTGAAGTTATAAACTGTAACCTTCTACACTGTTATGCCCCTGAGCGTGAAAACTGAAATAAAGAGAATGCCTGAATACCTTGTGTAAAGAAGGTCTTTGTAGAGCTCTTCTTTCTGGGAAAGCTGTGTCAAGGTTTTCAAAAAGCCGGGTGTCTGGGGAGGTTCAAATGTTTTCCTTTGGAGGTAATGTGGAGTGTGTGCATTTCTCCAGTTTTTATATGCAGCTGATACAGCATTCAGAAAACTTGTAGGGAAGAGAGAATTGCGGCAGGCCTCTTGGTTCTTCTGAGGGATGACTTTCTGGCTGAGATGGAGCCCAGTATTACCAGGTCAGGGAAACGGGCCCCAATCCTAACAGAGCCCTGGTTGTGCAAATGCCACTGAAAAGCTGTGATGTGGGGAGTGACCTTCCAACTCTGCTGACAGCTGCTTCTCAAATGACAGCTGTGAGGTGCTGGAGCACAAAGTGTTTGTGACTAAAGGTGTAGGTGTCCAGAAGATGATGGCACAAAGACAGCATGGATGTTCCTATAGAATTTGTCAAATTTCTGACTGGGATTACGTGAGCAAAAAAAGCTACTGGGAGCTTTGCTCTGAGAATGACTCCAGGAGCTCTCCAGCTGTTCCTTTCACAAGGCCCAGATATATCGGTAATTCCAGAGGAAAAACGGCTGCATGATGCCGAGCATGGAAACTATTGCACACTTAGATTCTGTCATGTTGTCTAATTGATCTGGAAAGGCACAGGCCTCTGCTGTGCTGTGTTGTGATTCACAAATCCTTTGCAAAAGTTTAAATCCAGCTCATTGTAACCAAGAAACCTGCATCCAGTGAGAAAGCTGCGAGCAAGAAATCTGCATTGCTTGGAAGATGAGCTTACAGTGCGGTAAATGAGAGAGTGAGATTCCCTTGGAAATTCTTCTAGGGACACAGAACTGATCAGTCTGGCAACACTAAGGATGCTTCCAAGACTCTTCATCCTCATGAGTAGAAATCATGCAGGCAGGAAATGGGCATGGCTAGGGAGTACCTGCCCTAAACGAGGTGTGAGAGGAAATGGATGGACAGTGGAAACAGAACATGTGACGGGCATAGTACAGGGGAAGTTTTGGAGTGTGGGGTGAGAACAGGAAAGCTCAGGCACAAAAGGAACAAAATGGAAGAGATGTTAAGAATAACCAGAAGAGATTCTGTAAGTGCATAGGTCAAAAAAGATAGGCCAAGGAGAGTGTAGCAGCTAACAAAGAAGAAGGAGAAGCAGTGATGACAGATATGGAGAAATGCTCAACGAGCTCTTCAGTATTCACTGGCTGGGACCTTTCCACATCTCTGGAGTCCCTGAACCTTCAGGTGCGTTTGGGGCAAGGAAGACTTCCCACTCTAAATGAAGGGCAACTTCATCAGCACCTAATGAAACTGAGTAAGCACGAGTCTCTGGGGCCAGAAACATGCATCCCTGCCCCTGAGGAACTGGCTATGTTGTTCTCAAGACACTCTCACCCTATTTGAAATGTCATGTCGGTCAGACAAAGTCGTCAGTGTCAGGGAAAAGGGAAACATCACTTCTGTTTTCCAAAAGGAAGAAAGGAAGTCTCCAGGAACTACAGACCATTGAATCTGAGCTCTGTCCCTGGGAAGACAAGAACACACCCTCATACAGATACGGTTAAGAAACATGCAAAACAAGGAGGTGGTCAAGAGGCAACACACAAAAAGAATGGACTCTTGGAGAATCTTGGAAGGTGTGGAGAGTTCAAGGGCTGGAGACCATCTTCTAAAGACAGGTTTAGAGAGTTGTGATCTTGGCCAGGTGGTGGCAGTGGAGGAGGGGAACA
>VKON01003219.1:0-31442 GCA_009741485.1 Malurus cyaneus samueli | reverse complement strand
ACCAAGCCTAGCCCTGGCTGCAGACAAGCTGGAGGACTGGCTGGGTGTGCTTCCTCCCTCACCACGACCCCATTAAAATTTAAGGGTAAAAGTGGGAGTAATGAAAGAGAATTTTCTATTTAAGGCTCCTAATTCATTTCTACCTCCAGCATTCGCTCAAGTTGGTGCAAACCACTGGCAAGGCAATTAAAGTGACTCTTTAATGGGTTATTTCTGTCGCTTCACCACGGTGGGAGCTAAAGATCCCAGGCTGTGAGCTGCCTGGGGTAGGGGCCATCCTTTTGCTGAGCTGCTCTGGTGCTGAATCCCTAATTGGGTTTTATTCACGAGCCCTGGCTGAGTCACAGCGAGAGGGAGAAGGTGCAGGGTTATGGCTGAATGGAACATGGGGAGCAGAACGGCCAGGCTGCAGCTCCCCAGGGCTTGGGGTTGGGTCTGTCCTGGAAAAGAAGAGTAAAGGGCTTTGGAAAATGAAGTGTACCGTTGGTTTTGGAAGGTTGGTGGGTATTGTGTAGGAGAGAGCTCTAAGGATAAAAAGCAATGAAAAAATCAGATTGTCTGAGAGCTCAGTCCTGGGGACTGCTGGGAAGAAAGGAGGGTGGGTAGGTGAGTGCAGGATTTCCCGAGCGAGAGTGTGATGATGCACAGCAGAGCTGTTCCTCCGGGCGCTGAGTGACCGGGGGCTTCCCCTGACGGAGCTGCTGTCCCACCGAGTCTGATTTGGTTTTTGGGGCGTTTTCCCGGGGTCTCCCAGGCGGTGCAGCTGGAGGGAGGCCCGGGGCCAGTCAGCTCTGTGGAAGCGCAGGTGTCCCAAGGGCACCAGGCACCGCTCATCCCGGGTCAGCCTGGCCGTGTGTGCTGTGTCCCCGCTCCCCGGCAGCCCTCCAGTCCATTCCACAGTGCAGCATGGCAGGAACGCAGGCTTGGGGCCGGCTCAATTAATTCCTTGTGCAGCTCGGCCCAGGGAAAGCAGGGACAGATCTGTTTTGCTGCTCAGCGTTCGTCCATTGAGCTCCTGCCCGGTTTAGCGCACCTTTGCTCCCCCTCGGTTATTTGGAGCAGTGCTGTCCGAAAATAGCCCCCCGGTTTTTCCGGTGTTATTTTGTGCAGCTCTACAAACTCGCCTGGAAAGGCTGTCCAGTTCATTGATGTTTCCTTAAAATACAGCTAATCCATGTAATCTCATTATAGCAGTAGGTGATTATACTGACAGCAAGCTTTAGCAGTGGGCCAGCAAAGCCCTTTTATTCCCTGTCTATTACGTGGGTGGCTAAAAGTCACTGGGAGCACATTTTGGGTTGCGTCGGTCTATTTGAGGAGCAGGACTTAAAATACTTCTGTTTTAATTCCCTAGAAAATGTCGTGCACTGTTTGTGACAGTGCCAGCATGTTTCTGTTGCTGTCCTCTCGGTTTTGCTGGCTGCTGGCATCCCGTGGACTGCGCAACAGGCTCTCCCAAAATTCCTTGGGAAGCATGTAAAGTGTTGGAGATTTTTTTTTTTTTCCCCACAAGTGGATGAGTGGGGTGCTTTGCCGTGCGTAGTGCGGCATTCCTGGTGTCTAGCACCTGTTTGCAGGTGTGGGATGGCACCGCTCTCTGGGAAGTCAGACCAAAGAAAAGGCAGTTTTTGGGGTGCCAGACAATTCCCCCCAGTACTGGGAGGACCTGCCTTGCTGTCCTGGGCAGGTTGGATGTGGGGTTCAGGCCTGGCTGTGAGCCTGGGCTTGTGTCTGGAGGGGCAGCAGAGCAGTTTGGGCCGGGTAGGGGCCCTTCATTTTTTTTTTTTTCTTCTCCATGCCCCGCCGAGAGGAGCATCTCCCGGGAGAGGGTTCATCGGTGCTCCGTGTGCCCGGATCAAGAACTGTCTGAACAGTGGCCAGATCCCGCAGTGACCACTGTGCCCAGCTGCCCCTGGGCAGTCTGATGGAGGTCCCGCTGGGGGTCCTGCTGGGGATCCCACTGGCTCTCCTGCGGCCTGGCAGGCTTGGCCGGTCAGCGTGGCTCAGGGGTCTCGGTGTGGTCAGCTCAGGCTGCGCTCGGTGGCCCTGCCCCTCGGTCAGAGAATCACAGAGATGTTCTGAGCTTGGGAGGGACCACAGGATGACCGTCCAGCCCCTGCCCTGCACAGCCACCCAACAATCCCACCCTGCATCGCCTGAGAGCATTGTCCAGATGCTTCTGGAGCTCTGGCAGCCTCGGGGCCGTGCCCATTCTCCTGGGGAGCCTGGGCAGTGCCAGCACCCTCTGGGGACAAAGAACCTTTCCCTGCTCTCCAGTCTGAGCCTGCCCTGTGCCCAGCTCCAGCTGTTCCTTGGTCCGTCCCTGGTCACAGGGCAGAGATCAGAGCCTGCCCTGCTCTGCCCCTCCCAGGGAAGCTGTACCTGCACTGAGGTCTCCCTTCTCCACCCAAATGGACCAAGTGCTCTCGGCCACTCCTCGGGTGGCCCCTCCAGACCATTCCCCATGCCGGTGTCCCTCCCTTGGACACTCTTTAGGTCTCTGACCGTGGCAGCCCCGCCCCAGCGCAGAGCAGGGCGGGACAGTCTCTTCCCTCGATGGTGTCCCCCATGTCTCCAGGACAGGGATGTCCCTCGTGGCTCCAGGGCGCTGCTGACACCGACGCGGCTGGCCATGGACAGAACCCCCAGGTCCCCTCCCGTGGCCCTGCTGTCCCGCAGTGGCCTGGCGGCTGCACAGCCTGGGTGGGTCATCCCTGCGGCCGCAGCTGCACTCGGGTCACGGCGGGCTGTCCGTGGTGGGTGTTTGACCCCCGGCCGCTCTCTGGCCAGCGAGGCCGGAGCTGCGGCTCCCACAGGCCCCGGTGTCGCTGCCCGCGGGGACAGACGGTCAGGGGGTGTCTGTGGTGGGGGCACAGCTCAGCCCAGCCCCACTTCCCACATGGCTTTACCCCCCCTTAGGTCACCGTGGGAGGGTCTGTCCTGCCGGGCAGCGTGGGGACAGTGCCGTGGGGCTGCGGTGTGAGCAGCGAGCCTGGAAATCTTTCCCCACGCGGTTTGTGCCGACCCATGCCGGGTTTGGGCTCTGCCCGGAGCCCGTCCTCGCTGTCTGCCCAGGCTGAGCGCCCTCTGCGAGCGGGACGAGCCCCGGGGCGAGCGGGACGAGATCGGGGCGAACGGGATGAGCCCTGGGCGAACGGGGCGAGGCCGGGGGCGAGCGGGACGAGCCCCGAGCAATGGGACGAGCCCGGGGCGAGCGGGACGAGATCGAGGCGAACGGGATCGAGCCCGGGCGCGAACGGGATGTAGCCGGAGCAAACGGGCCTTGCACGAGGCGAGGGGGGCGAGCCCGTAGAGAGCGGAACGAGCCCGGAGCGAGAGGGACGAGCTCGGAGCGAACGGGACGAGCCAGGGCAACGAGGACGACATCGGGGGCGAGCGGGAGGCGAACCCGGGGAACGGGGCGAGCCCGGGGCGAGCGGGATGAGCCCGGGGCGAACAGGACGAGCCCCAAGCGAACGGAACGAGCCCGGGGCGAGCGGGATGAGCCCGGGGCGAACGGAACGAGCCCCAAGCGAACGGAACGAGCCCCAAGCGAACGGGATGAGCCCCGAACGAACGGGATGAGCCCGGGGCGAACGGGAAAAGTCCCAAGCGAACGGGACGAGCCCGTCCGTGAGCTGGGGCTTAACGGGGGCCGCGGGCCGGCTCGGTGCGAGCAGCGCTCCGAAAGAGCCCAGAGCGCTGTTTGGAGAGGACACCCGGCGCTCTCCGCGCTGATACCTATCGGCTGGGGCCCGCGGAGGGGTGCAGCCGCACTGCCATCCCCGTGCCTGCTGGCACATGCTGCACATACCTCCTCTGGGGCAAATTCCTGGCGCGGGCTTCTCATAGACAATGAAAAACTTCTAGGGCTGTTTCTGTAGTTTTTAATTTTTTTTTTTTTTTTATTTTTTTTTTTTCCCCGTTTTTGCTTATGTTCGTTCAGCCCCTCCAGTGATAACACAGGCAGAGCCCTGAGCTGTGGCGTCCCGGGGAGGAAGGGCTCGGCTCTGACACAGTGCCGGCTCAGGGTGGATTTCTAATCTCTTTATTCTGGAAGAAAAGAGTGTAGGTGCCAAACCAAAAGGGCAAAGTGATTTGCCCCAATGAGGTATCATGTTTCTGCTCTGATTTATGGCGAGGGGAGAGGCTTCTGAGTCATCCCTTCCAGGAACTGCTTTATTTTGGTAACGGAGATAATTCTGACGGTTTTAAATCAATGTGATGTCAGCCAGCAAAAGCCGTGCGGAATGGAAACCACAGGTGGAGGGACTGGGACTGACCAGGGAGAGAGAGTGGGACTGACCCGGGACAGGGACTGACCAGAGAGAGGGAGTGGGACTGACCAGGGAGAGAGAGTGGGACTGACCCGGGACAGGGACTGACCAGAGAGAGGGAGTGGGACTGACCAGGGAGAGGGAGTGGGACTGACCAGGGAGAGAGAGTGAGACTGACCCGGGACAGGGACTGACCAGGGAGAGGGAGTGGGACTGTCCATAGAGAGGGAGTGTGACTGATCAGGGACAGCAGTGGGTCTGACCCGTGGTGGGAGTGGGGCTGACCAGGGACTGGGATTGGGACTGACCAGGGACAGGGCTGGGCTGACACAGGGCGGGACTCCAGGGAATGGGACTGACCAGGACTGGGAGCAGGGCTGACCACAGGGGCTGGGACTGACAGGGAGTGGGACTGACCAGGGACAGGGGCTGGGGTTGACCAGGGACAGGGGCTGACCAGACGGACTGACAGCGGGCTGGGCTGACCAGGGACGGGATGTGGGACTGAAGGAGAACAGGATGGGACTAGGGACTGGGACTGACGTGGGACACGAGGGGGACCATTTGGGAGCTGGGCTCACAGACAATGCTCCGGACAGGGGCTGGGGCTGACCAGGAGTGGGACTGACCAAGGAGCAGGGCTGGGGCTGACCAGGGACAGGGAGTGGGACTGGAACTGTGACTAACCAGAGAGAGGGAGTGGGACTGACCAGGAAGAGGGGCTGGGGCTGACAGGACAGGGATGGGACTGGAATGGACTCCAAGTGGGACTGACCAGGGACAGGCAGTGGGACTGACCAGGGCCAGGGACTGGGACTGGGACTGACCAGGGACAGTGGTGAGCACGGGCTGACCAAGAGGGCTGGGACTGACCAGGGAGTGTGAGCACGACTGACCAGGGAGAGGGAGTGGGGCTGACCAGGCAGTGTGAGCGGGGCTGACCGGAGAGTGTGAGCGGGGCTGACCCATGGTGGCCCAGGTGGGTGCCCCGCGATGCAGAAGAGCTGTCCCCGCTCAGAGCTGTGCCATGGCCGGTGGGAATGGTGCTGCTGGTGTGGGCCCGTGGGCCCAGCTGTGTTTGTCCAGGGCACTGTCCGGCCGCTGTCTGGCCACTCACGGCCCAGCCCCGAGCGGTTTGATGTGCTGGTCCTGCTGGGAGTGAGGCCTTTCCCCACGCCTGGCTCTGCTCGCCGCTCCCTGGCTGAGTGACCAGGGCGAGCTGCCCGCTCGGGACACATGGGTGCCTTTCCCACACTGCCTAAAGCCCCTGTGAGTGTCAGCAAGTTCTCCTTTGTTTTCTGTTCTTTCTGTGAGCTAATGAGTGCTGTCTGATTTTTCTTTCTCTTTTTGTTGTTTTTTTTTTTTTTTTTTTGTCCTGAGTGTATTTGGCCTGTCCGCAATGCGCTGACTGTCGGAGGAAAAATTCGTGTTTTCCTGGTGAGGTTTGGGCAGCGGAGGTGCCTTTGCAGCGCTGGGGCGATGCTGCTCTGCTCCTTTACAGCAAATCGGGCTGTGGGAAAGTCGGGATCTGCGAAAATCAGGATTTGGGGAAATCAGGATTTGGGGAACTCAGGATCTGTGAAAATCAGGCTTTGGGGAAAACAGATCTGGATCTGTCGAAAATCAGGATTTGGGGAAATCAGGATCTGTGAAAATCAGGCTTTGGGGAAAACAGGATCTGCGAAAATCAGGATCTGCAAAAACCAGGCTTTGGGAAAAGCGGGCTTTGGGGAAAGTTGGCCTTTGGGGAAATTGAGTTTGGGAAAAATGCGTTTTGGGGAGATTTGGCTTCGGGAAAATCAGGATCTGAGAAGATCAGGATTTGGGAAAATCAGGATCTGGGAAAATCACGTTGATTTGGGGAAATCAGGATCTGTGAAAATCAGGCTTTGGGGAAATCAAGCTTTGGGAAAATTTGGCCTTTGGAGAAATTGAGTTTGAGAAAAATGGGCTTTGGGAAAATCAGGATCTGCAAAAATCAGGCTTTAGGGAAATCAGGCTTTGGGAAAATCAGGATTTGGGATGATCAGGCTGTAGGAAAATAGGCTTTGAGAGATTTGAGCTTTGGGAAAAGAGTTTGGGAAAACGGGCTTTGGGGAAATCGGGCTTTAGGGAAATTGGATTTTGGGGAAACAGGGTTTGGGGAAATCAGACTTTGGAAAAATCAGGCTTTGGGAAAACAGACTTTGGGACAAACAGACTGCTCAGCCCACCGGGGGCATCTGGAGTGCTGTGCATCCCCTGGTGAGGTGGAGGATGAAATCCTGCTCAGGAGCCTGGGGAACGCTCCTTGGTTTGGCTGGTGGTCAGTGGCTCTTGGCTGTGGTCAGCTGTGGTGTGAGAGGGGCTGCTCTGTCCGGAGGGGCCATTCTGCACCAGTGGTCAGCAGCAGCTCCACTCAGAGCGGCTCACACCACAGCAGCAGCCCTCGGACAGTGGGATCCCGAGCAGTGTGGGATCCTGGGCTCACGGCCCGAAAGCCGCCGGGGCTCTGGTTTGTGGCTCCACAAAGCATTCTCCGTCCATCCTGCCCGGCCGAGCACCGTCCCTGCCGCGTTTGTGGCACTGCTGTCGCTGTGGGGTCCGTCAGCCCTGAGATGACACCGTGTCACTGCAGCCTGGTGACAGCGGAGCCACGGGGCTGGCAGCATCCCGGACCTGCCCTCTGCCTCTCTGCCGCCAGCGCCTGGAAAAGGACGGGTCAGTGGTCAGTGGTCAGTGGTCAGTGGTCAGTCCCCCGCTGCGGTGTCCAGGAGCACTCCGGCCGTGTGCATGCTGTGTGGGGTTCCTGTAGCACTGCAGGTGGAGTGGCCGGCCAGAAGCGAGGTGGGATGTGGAGAGGGGTAAGGCAGGACAAACAAGCTCAGTGTCTGGACAGGGGAGGCTGGTCAGCCTGGGCTGGGGGCTTGGTGCTGTCTGGGGGAGAGGGGACAGAGAGGAGGAGTGGGTGTGGACAGAGGGCACTCACAGGGGCACAGAATGCTGTGGGTGAAAGGGACCTTAAGGGTCATCTTGTTCCACCCCTTCCATGGTTCAGGGACAGCTCCCACTGTCCCAGGTCTCCAAGCCATGTCCAGCTGGCCTTGGACACTGCCAGGATCCAGGGGCAGCCAACACTGCTCTGGGCACCCGTGCCAGGGCCTCCCACCCACCAGAAGTCAATCTCCTTCCTTCCCATCCATCCTGCCCTCTGCACTGCAAGCCATCCCCCTTGTCCTGTCCCTGCAGCCCTTGGCCCCAGCCCTGTGCAGCTCTCCTGGAGCCCCTTTAGGCCCCAAAAGGGGCTCTGAGCTCTCCCTGGCCTTCTCTTGTCCAGGTGGCACCCCCAGCTCTCCCAGCCTGGCTCCAGGCAGAGGGGCTCCAGCCCTGGCAGCATCTCCGTGCCCTCCTCTGGCCTGGCTGCAGCAGCTCCAGGTCCCTGTGCTGTTGCTGCTCGGGGCTGAGGGGCACAATCCCCCTTGCCCGGCCCCTCTCCCTCTCCCAGGGGACCCTGCTGTCCCCGGCCATGGACCCTCTCCCTGTTTGTGCCATCCCCGGGCTGCTCATTGAGACAGACCCAGCCACGAGAGCAGGGACAGGGCTGTGCCATGCTGGACTCCAGGGCCATCCTTTGGGGTGATTCTGCCTCTGAGTGCAGGAGGTGCAGCGGGGCCATCGCCCAGCAGGGCAGTGACATGTGGCCAGGCCATCGCTTCGCTTGTGAGGTAAAACAGGGCTCTTTCTTCCCTTTTAGTCTCATGCATTTTCCCTTTCAGTGCTTCTGTAGCTCTACTAATTATTAATAATTGGGCTGACGAGGCAGAACTTGGTTTCCTTCCATCGCATCTCGGGTGAGCCAAGGAGCTTGGCACACGAGCCTGCTCCTGCTGGATCCATCCACCCCACCTGAGCTCGGCAGGGCCACTCTCGTGGAGTAGGGTTTGGGCTGGCAGGGCCCTCAAGGCCACCCAGTCCCACCCGGTGCCCTGGGCAGGGACAGCCCCGACACCGAAGTGCCCCAGAGCGCGGTGGCCCTGGAGGTGGGGCTGAGCTGAGCTGCAGAGATTACTCTCAAAGCCCACACGGGGCTGTGTTGAAGCATTTTGACCCAAACCTTGTTTCACAGAGCCCCCTTTGCCTGTAGCAAATTTTGGTTGATTTTTTTTTGTTTCCTTTTCCTCGGCTGATGTCTGGGGCGCAGGTTTAGGGATCTCAGGTGATTCCCAGAAGCAGAAAAGCCCCTTTGGTGCAGCTGCAGCCCCGTGCTGCCCTCGGGCCCCGCTGATCTCCGCTCCGGGTGCAGTGAGCTGTGCTCCCTCATCATGCCGGGGTCACCGTGCAGGGACACCCGCCTGCTCGGGGAGAGGGTTTGTTCACCTGCCTTTGCCCCTCTCCCCGTGCTCCCCGTGTGTTTCCATCCCCCTGCTCTGCCTGGACCCCAGCCTCTCTCCGGCCGTGCCCTGTCCCGCTCCCCGATCTTCTCCTGCTCGGTGTTTGCGTGCAAAGCCAGCGTTAGATAACTGCAGGATTGCAGAGAGTCTGTAATTATTGGTGCTTGCGGCTGCCAAGCGGCGCGGTGGCTGCTGGCAGATGCTGTCGGAGGGGATCCCTGCCCTGCCTGCCTCCTGCCACCCTCGGATGCTCCATATGTCTTCCTTTCAGCCGGTAATGGGCTCCCCCTGCAATAGCTGCTCCCTGCATCCCCGGGGCATCGCGCTGCTCGTCCTCCTCCAGCAATGGACACTGCTCAGCATTTGGTGGTTCTGTCGGTATTTTGGTATTTCCCTGGTATTTTGCTGTTCCTGGGGATTTCTGCCGGGGTGCAGGAGGGTCCTGCCAGCAGGGCTCGGGCAGGGTCGGGCTGTGAGCCCACTGCCCAGTTAATGGAGCAGCTCTGTGATTCAGGGCTCTCGCAGAGGCACCGTTCTGGCAGGAAGAGCACAACGGGAGCAGATCCGCGCTCATTCTGTTTTGTTTTCCTCACCAGAGCAGCGCTGGGGCCAGCTGGTGACCTGGGCTCTCCCTGAGCAGGGTCACGGCTCCGGTGCAGCTGGGTGGTCCCTGCAGGTGTCCCCAGCCTCAGTGGGTGGCACAAGGACGAGGGTGGGGGTCACGGTCAGGAGGTGTCCTCGCCCCTCGGAGATTCAGGAACAGCTGCAGGGACACGTGGTAGGTCAGAAACCTTGAGCCCACCGTCTGGAAGAAAAATCCCAGCTGTTTCCTGGTGCTTCAGGCCTTTTGCTCCATTCTGTTTCTAAATGAAGCGTTCTCAGGTGGAAATCACGGTGAGAATCTCGCAGTGCTCTGAGGGCTTGGAACTCTCTTTTCCTGAGCAGAACGGCTGTGAGAAGCGGTCCCTGGTCACCCGGCACTGGAGGATGGCATTTTGTCCGGAATATCCCCCATGTGCTGGGATCCTCTGGCCGAACCCACGTGCTCATGCCCAGCAGATGTTGGTGTTTGCCCATTCCGCCTTTGCCAGCGGGGGCTGAGGGGCTGCCGTGGAGCCTGCAGCTTCCTCTGCCGCTTGTGTGTTCTTTGAAAGTCGCTGTGTCTCAGTGAGGGATTCCTGCGTCGCTCAGGGTGCCGGCACAGCCCCAAGGCAGAGGGGCTTTGGGATTTGGGATTGTGCTCCAGGGCTGCCCCAGCTTGTGTTGGACCACACTCATCGGTGCCACCTTCCCAATACCACAGTGAGTGAAATAACTACTTAGATTTTGTACTCCTCATTAAAAAAAAGTCTATATTATAAAAAAAGTCTCTCTCTCTATATATATATACCTTTAAATATAGTTATAGATTCAGTTGTAGTTTCAGAGAGGAGCAGGGACAGCAGCCCCCAGCTGCCGTGGGGTGTTTGCCACGGGACCTGAGTTTCGGGGTGTCACATCCTCACAGACAGTTCTGAGGGCTTTTTTTTTTTGTGAAAATCGCCTCATTTGCCAAAGCAGTTTTTGTTGTTAGAAGCTGAAAATCTCCGTGGCTGGAAAACTCCTCTCAGCTGCTGTGCAAGCAGGGTCTGTACCCTCGTTTCTGGGCTTTTTTTGCCACATGGTTTACATGGACAGTCGCAGGCACTACACGCTCTTCAGCCTTTGCAGATTGCTCCATAATGTTTTCAAGCAAATTTAAAAACACAAAACAAAAAAGCAAAACAGGCAGCAAAGGGGAAGGGAAGAGTTACAGCTGTCTGCGCCTTCCAAACGGGAAAGGGGAAATGGGGTGGCTGAGCGATGCCAGCGCTGCCGTGTGTGTCTGGAGGTGAAAAGTGAGGAGCCTGGGGAAGGTTGTGTCTGTGCTGACGGCGAACCTTGAGCGTGGGCAGGGAGGCTCCTCACACGGCTCCTCTCTTCTCTTGCAGGAGTGAGCCGGGACCCGCTGCGGGTGAGCAGGCTGCAGGAGCAAATCGAGAGGCTGTGCCCATCAGACAGCGCTGTCAACCCAACGCCCGTGCTGAAAGCGGCCGGAGAGTGCAGCCCTGCCCTGCAAACCCCTGCTCCGTCAGCATCCGAGCACACCGGGGAGGAGGATGGGGTCTGCCATCCTGAAGGGAAGGGCGAAGCTGTGCTGACCACTGGGAGCCCGGACGGTGCCTGGGTGTGCTTCACTGCTGGGGAAACACTGCCAAGGCCAGTGGGGAGGGGGCTTTGGGCAGTGTGGGGGCTGCAGGGCTGCTTGGGGCTCTGCCCCACGGCGGGGCTGGCTGGCTGCCCAGCGCTGAGACACTGGGGACACAGGGCTCTATGCTGGCCGTGCTACCAGCCCTGTGCCCGGCATTGTCCCCAGGGCACGGCAGAAGAGAGGCAAGGCAGGGGCTGGCAAACATAGCAGTGCTGATTTTCCAGCCTAGATAAAAGAACCTTTCTGCTTTGCTGGAGATCTCTGGGCTGCCTGAAAGTTTTTTCTGCCTCTTGATTTCTCACGGCTGAGAACGTTTTATTTCTCTGCATGTGTGTGTAGGTGCTCAGATTCATTTTCACCGTGTGTCATCCTGAAGCGATGGGCTCAGAGCGAGACCCCTCCCCGAGCACCCATTGACCAGTGATAGGGACTGGGACTGACCAGGGACAGTGGCTGACCAAGGACAGGGGCTGGGGCTGACCAGAGACTGGGACTGACCAAGGAGCAGGGCTGGGGCTGACCAGGGACAGGGAGTGGGACTGGAACTGTGACTAACCAGAGAGAGGGAGTGGGACTGACCAGGAAGAGGGGCTGGGGCTGACCAGGGACTGGGATTGGGACTGACCAGGGACAGGCAGTGGGACTGACCAGGGCCAGGGACTGGGACTGGGACTGACCAGGGACAGTGGCTGACCAAGGACAGGGGCTGGGGCTGACCAGAGGACTGCCAGGAGTCTGAGCCGGAAGAGCAGGGCTGGGCTGACCAGCAAGTGTGAGAGGGGTCCTGACCGGAGAGTGTGAGCGGCGGCTACCCATGGTGGCCCAAGGTGGGTGCCCGCGATGCAGACAAGAGCTTCCCCGCTCAGAGCTTGTGCCATGGCCGGTGGGAATGGTTGCTGGTGGGCCCGTTGGGCCCAGCTGTGTTTGTCAGGCACTGTTCCGCGCTGTCTGGCCACTCACGCCCGCCCAGCGTTTGAGTGCTGGTCCTGCTGGGAGTGAAGCCTTTCCCCACGCTGGCTCTGCTCGCCGCTCCCTGGCTGAGTGCCAGGGCGAGCTCCCGCTGGGACATGGGTGCCTTTCCCACACTGCCTAAAGCCCTGTGAGTGTCAGCAGTTCTCCTTTGTTTCTTTCTTTCTGTACTAATGATGCGTTCTGATTTTTCTTTCTCTTTTGTTTGTTTTTTTTTTTTTTTTTTGTCCTGTGGTGTATTTGGCCTGTCCGCAATTGCCCTGACTGTTCGGGAGGAAATATCTGCTTTTCCTGAGTGATGAGGTATGGGCAC
The DNA here is from genome assembly GCA_009741485.1 of Malurus cyaneus samueli. Classification (NCBI taxonomy): domain Eukaryota; kingdom Metazoa; phylum Chordata; class Aves; order Passeriformes; family Maluridae; genus Malurus; species Malurus cyaneus. Next base: position 19,283 of record VKON01003219.1, on the reverse strand, counting down.
GTGAAGGTCCTTTTCAGCGCCTGGGCCGATGCTGTCTGCCCTTTACAGCAAAATCGCTGTGTGGAAATCTGGGATCTGGCGAAATCAGGAATTTGGGGAAATCAGGATTTGGGGAACTCAGGATCTGTGAAAATCAGAATTTGGGGAAATCAGGATCTGCGAAAATCTGGATCTGTGAAAATCAGGATTTGGGGAAATCAGGATCTGTGAAAATCAGGCTTTGGGGAAAACAGGATCTGCGAAAATCAGGATCTCAAACGCTTGGGGCGGGGAAAGTGCATTGGGGAATCTGAGTGGAAAATGCAGTGGGCTTTGGCTTCGGGAAAACAGGATCTGAGAAGATCAGGATTTGGGAAAATCAGGATCTGTGGAAAATCAGCTTTGGGGAAAACGATTGCGAAAAGGATTTGGGAAATCAGATCTGAAATGGCTTTGGGGAAATCAAGCTTTGGGAAAATTTGGCCTTTGGAGAAATTGAGTTTGAGAAAAATGGGCTTTGGGAAAATCAGGATCTGCAAAAATCAGGCTTTAGGGAAATCAGGCTTTGGGAAAATCAGGATTTGGGATGATCGCCTGTAGAAAATAGGTTTGAGAGATTTTGAGCTTTGGAAAAGAGTTTGGGAAAACGGGCTTTGGGGAATCGGCTTTAGGGAATGGATTTTGGGGACAACGTTTGGGGAAATCAGACTTTGGAAAAATCAGCTTTTGGGAAACAGACTTTGGGACAAACAGACTGTCTCACCCACCGGGGGATCTGATTGCTGTGCATCCCCTGGTGAGGTGGAGGATAATCCTGCTCAGGAGCCTGGGAACGTCCTTGTTTGGCTGGTTCAGTGGCGTCTGGCTGTGGTCGCTGTGGTGTGAGGGGGCTGCTCTGTCCGGAGGGCCATTCGTGCACAGTGGCCAGCAGCTTCCACTCGACTGCTCACACCACAGCAGCACCCTCGGACAGTGGGATCCCGAGCGTGTGGGATCCTGGGCTACGCCGAAAGCCGCGGCTCTGGTTTGTGGCTCCACAAAGCTTCTCCGTCCATCCTGCCGGCCGAGCCGTCCCTGCCGCGTTTGTGGCATGCTGTCGCTGTGGGGTCCGTCAGCCCTGAGATCACCGGTCACTCAGCCCTGGGACAGCGGGCCCGGGGCTGGCAGCATCCGGACTGCCTCTGCCTCTCTGCCGCCAGCGCCGGAAAAGGCAGGTCCGATTCATGTGGTTCAGTGGTCATTCCCCGCTTCGGTGTCCAGGAGCACTCGGCGTTGTGCCATGCTGTGTGGTGGTTCCTGTAGCATGCAGGGGGCGGCCAGAAGCGAGGTGATGTGGAAGGGTAAGGCAGCAACAAGCTCAGTGTCTGGACGGGACTGGTCAGCGTGGCTGGGGGCTTGGTGCTCTGGGGGAGAGGGGCAAGGAGGAGCGCGTGGGCTGTGGACAGGGGCACTAACAGGCACAGAATGCTGTGGTTGAAAGGCCCTTAAGGTATTTCTTGTCCCACCACTGCATGGTCAGGACAGCTCCCCACGTCCGCCTGCTCCAACCCCACTGTCCGAACCTGCGTTGGATCACTGCAGGGATCCGGGCAGCCACAGTGCTTCTGGCACCTGTGCCAGGCCTCCCACCCTCCAGCAGCAATTCCTTCCCATTCCCATCAATCCCTCCTTGGCACTGCAGAGCCATTCCTGTGTTCTGTCCCTGCCATGCCTTTGTCCCCAGTCCCTGTGCATGTCTCCTGAGCCCCTTTAGGCCCCAAAAGGGGCTTGAGCTCTCCCGGAGCCTTCCCTTCCCCAGGGACACCCCCAGCTTCCCAGCCTGGTCCAGAGTAGAGGGGCTCCAGCCCTGGAGCATCTCCGTGCCCTCCTCTGGCCTGGCTGCAGCAGCCCAGGTCCCTGTGCTGTTGCTGCTCGGGGCTGAGGGGCACAATCCCCCTTGCCCGGCCCCTCTCCCTCTCCAGGGGACCCTGCGTCCCCGCCATGACCTTCCCGTTGTGCCACCCTCCCCGGCTGGCCTCATTAGACGACCCAGCCAGAGAGCAGGGACAGGGCTGTGCATGCTGGACCAGGCCATCTTGGGGTGATTCTGCCTCTGAGTGCAGGAGGTGCAGCGGGGCCATCGCCCAGCAGGGCAGTGACATGTGGCCAGGCCATCGCTTCGCTTGTGAGGTAAAACAGGGCTCTTTCTTCCCTTTTAGTCTCATGCATTTTCCCTTTCAGTGCTTCTGTAGCTCTACTAATTATTAATAATTGGGCTGACGAGGCAGAACTTGGTTTCCTTCCATCGCATCTCGGGTGAGCCAAGGAGCTTGGCACACGAGCCTGCTCCTGCTGGATCCATCCACCCCACCTGAGCTCGGCAGGGCCACTCTCGTGGAGTAGGGTTTGGGCTGGCAGGGCCCTCAAGGCCACCCAGTCCCACCCGGTGCCCTGGGCAGGGACAGCCCCGACACCGAAGTGCCCCAGAGCGCGGTGGCCCTGGAGGTGGGGCTGAGCTGAGCTGCAGAGATTACTCTCAAAGCCCACACGGGGCTGTGTTGAAGCATTTTGACCCAAACCTTGTTTCACAGAGCCCCCTTTGCCTGTAGCAAATTTTGGTTGATTTTTTTTGTTTCCTTTTCTCGGCTGATGTCTGGGGCGCAGGTTTAGGGATCTCAGGTGATTCCCAGAAGCAGAAAAGCCCCTTTGGTGCAGCTGCAGCCCCGTGCTGCCCTCGGGCCCCGCTGATCTCCGCTCCGGGTGCAGTGAGCTGTGCTCCCTCATCATGCCGGGGTCACCGTGCAGGGACACCCGCCTGCTCGGGGAGAGGGTTTGTTCACTGCCTTTGCCCCTCTCCCCGTGCTCCCCGTGTGTTTCCATCCCCCTGCTCTGCCTGGACCCCAGCCTCTCTCCGGCCGTGCCCTGTCCCGCTCCCCGATCTTCTCCTGCTCGGTGTTTGCGTGCAAAGCCAGCGTTAGATAACTGCAGGATTGCAGAGAGTCTGTAATTATTGGTGCTTGCGGCTGCCAAGCGGCGCGGTGGCTGCTGGCAGATGCTGTCGGAGGGGATCCCTGCCCTGCCTGCCTCCTGCCACCCTCGGATGCTCCATATGTCTTCCTTTCAGCCGGTAATGGGCTCCCCCTGCAATAGCTGCTCCCTGCATCCCCGGGGCATCGCGCTGCTCGTCCTCCTCCAGCAATGGACACTGCTCAGCATTTGGTGGTTCTGTCGGTATTTTGGTATTTCCCTGGTATTTTGCTGTTCCTGGGGATTTCTGCCGGGGTGCAGGAGGGTCCTGCCAGCAGGGCTCGGGCAGGGTCGGGCTGTGAGCCCACTGCCCAGTTAATGGAGCAGCTCTGTGATTCAGGGCTCTCGCAGAGGCACCGTTCTGGCAGGAAGAGCACAACGGGAGCAGATCCGCGCTCATTCTGTTTTGTTTTCCTCACCAGAGCAGCGCTGGGGCCAGCTGGTGACCTGGGCTCTCCCTGAGCAGGGTCACGGCTCCGGTGCAGCTGGGTGGTCCCTGCAGGTGTCCCCAGCCTCAGTGGGTGGCACAAGGACGAGGGTGGGGGTCACGGTCAGGAGGTGTCCTCGCCCCTCGGAGATTCAGGAACAGCTGCAGGGACACGTGGTAGGTCAGAAACCTTGAGCCCACCGTCTGGAAGAAAAATCCCAGCTGTTTCCTGGTGCTTCAGGCCTTTTGCTCCATTCTGTTTCTAAATGAAGCGTTCTCAGGTGGAAATCACGGTGAGAATCTCGCAGTGCTCTGAGGGCTTGGAACTCTCTTTTCCTGAGCAGAACGGCTGTGAGAAGCGGTCCCTGGTCACCCGGCACTGGAGGATGGCATTTTGTCCGGAATATCCCCCATGTGCTGGGATCCTCTGGCCGAACCCACGTGCTCATGCCCAGCAGATGTTGGTGTTTGCCCATTCCGCCTTTGCCAGCGGGGGCTGAGGGGCTGCCGTGGAGCCTGCAGCTTCCTCTGCCGCTTGTGTGTTCTTTGAAAGTCGCTGTGTCTCAGTGAGGGATTCCTGCGTCGCTCAGGGTGCCGGCACAGCCCCAAGGCAGAGGGGCTTTGGGATTTGGGATTGTGCTCCAGGGCTGCCCCAGCTTGTGTTGGACCACACTCATCGGTGCCACCTTCCCAATACCACAGTGAGTGAAATAACTACTTAGATTTTGTACTCCTCATTAAAAAAAGTCTATATATATATAAAAAAGTCTCTCTCTCTATATATATATATACCTTAATATAGTTATAGATTCATTGTAGTTTCAGAGAGAGCAGGGACAGCACCCCCAGCTGCGTGGGTGTTGCCACGGAACCTGAGTTTCGGGGGTCACATCCTCACAGACAGTTCTGAGGGCTTTTTTTTTTTGTGAAAATCGCCTCATTTGCCAAAGCAGTTTTGTTTTAGAAGCTGAAAATCTCCGTGGCTGGAAACTCTCTCAGCGTGTGCAAGCAGGGTCTGTACCCTCGTTTCTGGCTTTTTTTGCCACATGGTTTACATGGACAGTCGCAGGCACTACACGCTCTTCAGCCTTTGCAGATTGCTCCATAATGTTTTCAAGCAAATTTAAAAACACAAAACAAAAAAGCAAAACAGGCAGCAAAGGGGAAGGGAAGAGTTACAGCTGTCTGCGCCTTCCAAACGGGAAAGGGGAAATGGGGTGGCTGAGCGATGCCAGCGCTGCCGTGTGTGTCTGGAGGTGAAAAGTGAGGAGCCTGGGGAAGGTTGTGTCTGTGCTGACGGCGAACCTTGAGCGTGGGCAGGGAGGCTCCTCACACGGCTCCTCTCTTCTCTTGCAGGAGTGAGCCGGGACCCGCTGCGGGTGAGCAGGCTGCAGGAGCAAATCGAGAGGCTGTGCCCATCAGACAGCGCTGTCAACCCAACGCCCGTGCTGAAAGCGGCCGGAGAGTGCAGCCCTGCCCTGCAAACCCCTGCTCCGTCAGCATCCGAGCACACCGGGGAGGAGGATGGGGTCTGCCATCCTGAAGGGAAGGGCGAAGCTGTGCTGACCACTGGGAGCCCGGACGGTGCCTGGGTGTGCTTCACTGCTGGGGAAACACTGCCAAGGCCAGTGGGGAGGGGGCTTTGGGCAGTGTGGGGGCTGCAGGGCTGCTTGGGGCTCTGCCCCACGGCGGGGCTGGCTGGCTGCCCAGCGCTGAGACACTGGGGACACAGGGCTCTATGCTGGCCGTGCTACCAGCCCTGTGCCCGGCATTGTCCCCAGGGCACGGCAGAAGAGAGGCAAGGCAGGGGCTGGCAAACATAGCAGTGCTGATTTTCCAGCCTAGATAAAAGAACCTTTCTGCTTTGCTGGAGATCTCTGGGCTGCCTGAAAGTTTTTTCTGCCTCTTGATTTCTCACGGCTGAGAACGTTTTATTTCTCTGCATGTGTGTGTAGGTGCTCAGATTCATTTTCACCGTGTGTCATCCTGAAGCGATGGGCTCAGAGCGAGACCCCTCCCCGAGCACCCGCCAGGAATCATGAGGGGGTGGATTTTCAGCTGCGCTCTTGACCCGGAGGCCCTGGGACCCCGCCGGCTTTTCGCGTGACGGAGGAGGAGCGGGGAGCGCCATGGCAGAGAAGTGCGACTGCCTGGCCAGCATGTACGGCTACGACCTGGGCTGCCGCTTCGTCAACTTCCGCCCGCTGGGCTTCGGGGCCAACGGGCTGGTGCTGTCGGCGCTGGACAGCCGCAGCTGCCGCAAGGTGGCCGTGAAAAAGCTGACCCTGGGCGACGCGCGCAGCGTGAAGCACGCCTTCCGCGAGATCAAGATCATCCGCCGCCTCGAGCACGAGAACATCGTCAAGGTCTACGAGGTGCTGGGCCCCAAGGGCGCCAACCTGCGCGGGGACTTCTTCAAGTTCAACGTGGTGTACATCGTGCAGGAGTACATGGAGACGGACCTGGCGCGGCTGCTGGAGCAGGGCAAGCTGGCCGAGGAGCACGCCAAGCTCTTCATGTACCAGCTGCTGCGCGGCCTCAAGTACATCCACTCGGCCAACGTCCTCCACCGCGACCTCAAGCCCGCCAACATCTTCATCAGCACCGAGGACCTGGTGCTGAAGATCGGCGACTTCGGGCTGGCCAGGATCGTGGATCAGCACTACTCGCACAAGGTAGGTGGTGCCGAGCTCTCGTAGGGTGGTGTGGTTGGGTCATGGCACACCTTCCTGGGGAGCTGCTCCATGGGTCTGTTTGGGCAGCTGAGCCCTGCTGGGGTGGTCACTGCTGGTCACCACACTGCCCCAAGCCAAGACGAGTGTTCATGGAATCAGTTTGGGTGGGAAGGGACCTTTAAAGCTCGTCCATTCCCACCCCCAGCAGTGAGCAGGGACACCTTCTACCAGACCAGGTCTTGTCCAGCCTGGGCTTGAATGTTTTGTGGGCACAGCCCATGCTCTGAGCTCTGCCAAACATCCCCAGTGCTCTCCGGCGCTGCAAAGCTGTGAAGAGGGCACAGGAAAGGAGCCCTTGAGTGCCCCTCGCTGTCTCTCCTTGCTTTATGTTGTGTATGTCACATACAGGCTCAGGTATCTGACAGGCTCAGGTATTTCCTGAGACTATCCTGTCTCAGCAGGGGACTGTGGCGAGGTGTGTGTCCACTGGCCTCTCTCAGGTGACTGAGCTCTGTGTTCCTTGCCTTGCTGCTGGTTAAAAAACACCTGGAGAGGGTGGTTAAAAGTGCTGGTAGCACCTGGAGAGGGCACCCGGCACATCGGCCAGGCTTCATCCCCACTTCAGAGCCAACAGCTTCCTAAAAACCCAGTTTTGTTGGAGCCACATTCATTAACGCAGGGAGAGAAGAGTGAGTCTTTGAGGCACAGTCAAACTCTCATCTGAGGTCAAGACCCAATTAAGATATAAAATCCTCTGCTGTTTGGTTCTTAGTGTATCAAAGAAGTAACAACTGTGAGTGACCGGTGCGGCCGCTGTGCTGACCGCTGGCTGGCGGCGTGGGAAGAGGGGTGAGCAGGCCTGATGGCTGGGCAGGCTCTGTGGCACGAGTCCTGCTGCTGGGGGGTTTTTGGAGCAGAGCTGTGACACGGGTACCCTTCCAGGCCAGAGCTCCTGAGCTGGGGAGGAGCATGGCAGAGGCTTCATCAGCCCGTGGATCTGTGTGTTCCCGGCAGGAAGCAAAGTTACTGCATGGTCTGCTGGTTAAAGTTACTGTTTGGTGTTGTGAGATGAGATCAAATCTGTTTTCTTGAGCTGGATGTGTCCGTGGGTGAGTTTGGGGTGCTTTGTCCGCCATCCTCTTCTGCCTCCCCTTCCACACCTCTGAAGGGAGGATGGCAGAAATACAATCCCGTGATCCTGAGCTGATCTGTTCTGCATACGGATATTCAGAATATTATTCTGGGTTGTGGGAAGGAACAGAGCCTGGGGAGAGGGAATGAGGTTGCAGGGGACACTGGGGAGCAAGCACAGGGTCCCTGCTGTGGCTGCCTGCCCGTTCTGGCCCCCCTTTCTCACCATTAGCAATGGCCTAGCCCGGGAGGAGGCTCCCGGGGTCTCAGGTGTGTGTGTGGTTTGTTCAAAGTCAGGCAACGCCCAGAGAAAGCTCCTGCAAGCAGGGCAGGGGTTCTCTGTGTTCCTGCACGAGCTCAGAAAGTCTCTGATTTAAGGAACATCGAGAGCTGTCGAGGACAGCAGGATCAGGGCAGGAGTCCTCTGTTGGTGTCTGCTGCAGTTATTGTGATTTCTGAGCAATCCTCGCTAACAGCCAGTGCTGGAAGGAGCTGTTGGTGTCAGCTCTGTGTTGGTGCTCAGCTCTGCCAGCTGCCATCGCATGAGCATCCTCCGGTTCCTCACAGGGTGGGAGGCTGGACCATCCACACAAAAAACCCATCAGAGTGTGGAGGAGGTGGGGTGCTGCTCCTTCCACTGCACTGGCTGTCAGTGAGGCACAGAGGATTGCTCAGGAGCAGCAATAACGCTGCAGATGATTCCTGCCCCAATCCCACAGCCCTCAACAGCATGGGGTTCCTTCAATCAGACAGTTCCTGTGTTGGTGTGGCCTGCCGTGTTTGCAGGGGTGCTCTCTGTGAGCTCTCCCTTAGACTGGAGCAGCATTCAGTGCCAGTTGTTGGTGATCTGTGTCGCTGGGCATGGTGTGTGTGCCAAAGCCGGGTCCCAGGCCCAGCATGAGCACTACAGGAGGGTCCAGGGGGCCCTGGGTCAGTCCTGCCCTTGATGTCCAGCACTCCTCAGGTGACTCAGCCAAATCAATTCCTTTCCATGTTTCTCTTCCACACTCCGCTTTCCTCCAAGGCTCACGCAGATTTATGAGCTCCGGGGCTGTGCTGTGGCAGGGAGCGGCAGCGGGAGGGTGAGTGGAGCATCACTGTGTCCACGGTGGCTGAGCCTTCATGCCGGGAGGCTGCTGCTGACCAAGCAGGGCAGAGCAGGAAAGAGCAGGGCAGGACAACAGAGCAGGAAAGGACGGAACAGACAGGACAGAGCAGGACAGAGCAGGGCAGGACAGCAGAGCAGGAAAGGACGGAACAGGACAGGACAGAGCAGGACAGAGCAGGCAGGACAGCAGAGCAGAGGACGACGCAAGCAGACAGACAGAGCAGGACAGCAAGAGCAGACAGAGCAGAGAGAGGCAAGAGCAGAGCAGACACAGGAGCAGAGCAGGAACGAGAGGCAGGGCAGAGCAGGATAGCAGGGCAGAGCAGGGCAGAGGGCAGGCAGGCAGGGCAGAGCAGGGCAGAGCAGGGCAGAGCAGAGACAGCAGCAGGACAGAGCAGAGCAGGATAGCGGAGCAGGACAGGAGAGGGCAGGGCAGAGCAGGATAGTAGGGCAGAGCAGGCAGAGCAGGACAGAGCAGGACAGAGCAGGACAAGACAGAGCAAAGAACAGGAAGGCAGGAAAGAACAGGACGAGCAGGACAGAGCAGGACAGAGCAGAAAGACAGGACAGAGCAGGACAGAGCAGGACAGGACAGAGCATGAAAAGGACAGAGCAGGGCAGAGCAGAGCAGGACAGAGCAGGGCAGAGCAGGGCAGGACAGAGCAGGAAAGAACAGGACAGAGCAGGACAGAGCAGGGCAGAGCAGAGCAGGACAGAGCAGGAAAGAACAGGACAGAGCAGGGCAGAGCAGAGCAGGACAGAGCAGGACAGGATAGCGGAGCAGGACAGGACCGCAGAGCAGGACAGAGCAGGGCAGGACAGCAGAGCAGAGCAGGACAGAGCAGAACAGAGCACGGCAGGACCCTCACACCCTGGCCCTGGTGCTGCCAGCCTGTGCTCATTCAGAGCTTCCCAAAGGCGGATGAAATCCTGTGCCCTGGATAATTAACTGCCTAAAGACCCAGCATATCCAATCCTCTGAAAGCAGCGCAGAACTATCCCTTAATTACAATGGCTCCCTGCAAGCCTTTGAAGCGAGGAAGGATCATTTTAAGCACTTTTTAGATTTTTTTTCCGTTAGCATGCTTTGTGTCTGGAGTACGCTTGCACTGATGGCTGGGTCCTGCTAACACGACAGATTGCAGGTTGTGTGGTGCTGTTTGTCTCAAAGGTCATGTCTCTTCTGACCTGATGTTTCTTAAACCCCAAACCATCCTGCTGAGTGTTAAAGTGACAAATAAGAACCGTGCTAGACTGTGAGCGGAATTTTAAATACAGCATGGAAGTACAAGGACTACCTAAAAAACTCCCCTTGCCTGGCAAGGTGGTTTCTGACTGTCAGCAGGAAAATGGTGAGCTGGGGTAAGGGCGTGGAAAAGGGAGAGGTCCCTATTGGGATAAGGTGATGGGATGGGGAGAGTTCCCCGTTGGGATAAGGTGATGGGATGGGGAAAGCTCTTCATTGAGATAAGGTGATGGGATGGGGAGAGCTCCCCGTTGGGATAAGGTGATGGGATGGGGAGAGCTCCCCGTTGGGATAAGGGGATGGGGAAAGCTCCTCATTGGGATAAGGTGATGGGATGGGGAGAGCTCCTCGTTGGGGTAAGGTGATGGGATGGGGAGAGTTCCTTGTTGGGATAAGTTGATGGGATGGGGAGAGCTCCCAGCTGCAGGAGCTCCCCTGGACCTCGATGAGGAGCTGAGCTCCCCTGAACCTCGGTGAGGAGCTGAGCTCCCCAGCTCCAAGGCAGAGCAGCTCCATCTCCCTTTCTCGCACCATCTGGCCGCTGTTTGCTGCCCAAACGCCTTTCCCCGTGTGGTGAGATCAGCCTGGGCACGCCTCTTCATCTGAAAGTGCTCCATAGCGAACAAAACAAATTTCCGGCTGCCAAGGTCACGTCCAGATGTCGGTCTGTGCTTTCCCAGGCTGCTCAGACCTGGCCAATTTTATCCCTGCCTAGCATACATGAGTTTCTAAACTCAGGTGCCTGCAGACAGCTCTTTAGGGCACAGCCCTCAGGAGTGGCAGGAGAGGTGATGATCATCACTGCAAGGTGATCCCGAGCACTCACCCACCTCTCTCCTTCATCCTGCCCCTTCCCCGATCTCTCACCATCCAGCTGTGCAGGCTCCTCTCTTTTCCGCCCCACTGCTCTTTATCTCCGGGAGTTCATCCCTCCACGACATCCCCTCGCTGCCATGTGCGGTGTGACCCCGTGCCCTGTCCCTTTGTGCCTGGATGGGGATGATCCAGGACAGGCAGAGCCGGGCATTTCCCATTTCACAGCACCTCATCTCCACCGTGAATGCAATCCTCATCTCCGGGGTGAATGTAATCATCTCTGCCCCAACCCTGCCCCACAGCCCATCTCTGCCCACACCCTCCCTGCCTGCCCCACAGCCCATCCCTGCCCCACAGCCCATCCCTGCCAGCCCCACAGTCCATCCCTGCCCCACAGCCCTGCCTGCCCCACAGCCCACCCTGCCTGCCCCACACCCATCCCTGCCTCCCCACACCCATCCCATCCCTGCCCCACAGCCCATCCCTGCGCCCACAGCCCATCCCATCCCTGCCCCACACCCATCCCTGCCTGCCCCACAGCCCACGCCTGCCCCACAGCCCATCCCACCCTGCCCCACGCCCATCCCCCGGCCCCCCCACAGCCCATCCCTGTCCCACCACCTCCCACAGCCATCCCTGCCCCATAGCCATCCCGTCCCACAGCCCATCCCTGCCCCACAGCCCATCCCTGCCCCACAGCCCATCCCCTGCCCCACAGCCCATCCCTCCCCAAGCCCATCCCTGCCCCACAGCCACCCGCCCCAAGCTCATCCCTGCCCCACAGCCCATCCCTGCCCTATCCCATCCCTGCCCCACAGCCCATCCCTGTCCCACAGCCCATCCCTGCCCCATAGCCCATCCCTCCCTGCATGCCTGCAGAGACTCCCGGGCTGCTCCCCTGCCTGTCCAGCTGTCCACCCCACCCTTCGGCCACAATCAACATTTTTGGCTCCCAGCGAGAGTCCAGACCTGTCTGTGCCAGGTTTGGGAGGGAGCAGTGTGTGAAGGGAGGTTCTGTCCTCCCCTGAGCCCCTTCAGCTTGTGGCGAGCAGGGGGCACGGGAGAGCAGCAGCCAGCCACGTGAAGTGCTAAAGGTTGGCATAAACACCCGCGGATGTCTAGACTTTAAAATAATAAATGTTTTGGAGGGCAGGCTGGCCCCTGGCAGTGTGTCCCAGCATTGTCACAGCCCTGGGTGGCCCTGTCCGTGAGGGACGGGAGGTTTGAGCGCTCTGGGGACACAGAGGCTCGCTGAGTGTGTGCACCAACCAGAACGTTCCTTGTGCTCACTGTGCTGCACAGGATGGTCAGATTGTCCCACTGGGGCTCTGCCTGCTCCAAGGCACCTGGGGACACCTCAGGAGGAGCCGCTCTCCCTGTGCCTGCATTCATTGCAGAATTAATGGGCAGCAGTTCTGCCCCACGGAGGGGCATTGGCCCTTCCCGGGGTGTGTGTGTGGGAAACACATCACAGACCATCACAAAGCTCTGGAGTGTTCGCTCGGTCCTGTGCGGTTCAGTGTCACCATAACCACTGCAGAGCATGCAGTGAAACGGTGACATTGCCACAGGGGTCACGGTGATGAGGTGGGGGTGGCTGTGGCTCTGCTCTGCTCTGGGGCCATGGGCTGCTGATGTCCCCGTGACCCTGGCCAGTGCTGAGTGTCCCCACTGTGACCCCGGCCAGTGCTGAGTGTCCGTGCAGTGACCCCACCCTGCGCTTAGTGTCCCCATTGTGACCCCGGCCAGTGCTGAGTGTCCCCTGTGGTGACCCCTGACCCCAGCCGGTGCTGAGTGTCCCTGCAGTGACCCCTGACCCCGGCCAGTGCTGAGTGTCCCTGCAGTGACCCCTGACCCCGGCCAGTGCTGAGTGTCCCCATGTGACCCCGGCCAGTGCTGAGTGTCCCTGTGGTGACCCCTGACCCCGGCCAGTGCTGAGTGTCCCCACATGTGACCCCTGACCCCAGCCAGTGCTGAGTGTCCCCACTGTGACCCCGACGCCGAGTGCTGAGTGTCCCCACTGTGACCCCTGACCCCAGCCAGTGCTGAGTGTCCCCACTGTGACCCCTGACCCGGCCAGTGCTGAGTGTCCCCACAATGACCCCTGACCCCAGCCAGTGCTGAGTGTCCCCACTGTGACCCCTGACCCCAGCCGGTGCTGAGTGTCCCCACTGTACCCCTGACCCCAGCCAGTGCTGATGCCTTGGTGACCCCACCTGGTGCTGACTGCCCTGCAGTGACCCCTGACCCCAGGCCAGTGCTGAGTGTCCCGCAGTGACCCCTGACCCCAGCCAGTGCTGAGTGTCCCCATGTGACCCCGGCCAGTGCTGAGTGTCCCCTGGTGACCCCTGACCCCAGCCAGTGCTGAGTGTCCCCACTGTGACCCCTGACCCCGGCCAGTGCTGAGTGTCCCCACTGTGACCCCTGACCCCAGCCGGTGCTGATGTACTGGACCCTGACCAGCCAGGCTGAGTGTCCCACTGTGACCCCGACCCCGGCAGTGCTGGAGTGTCCCCACTGTCGCCCTGACCCACCGGTGCTGAGTGTCCCCACTGTGACCCCTGACCCCAGCCGGTGCTGAGTGTCCCTGCAGTAACCCCTGACCCCGCCTAGTGCTGAGTGTCCCTGTGGTGACCCTGAGAAGGTGCTGAGTGTCCCTGCAGTGACTCCGGCCAGTGCTGAGTGTCCCCACAATGACCCCTGACCCCAGCCAGTGCTGACCCTCCCTATGGTGACCCCAACCTGTGCTGACCCTCCCTGCAGTGACCCCTGACCCCAGCCAGTGCTGACCCTCCCTGTGGTGACCCCAGCTCATTTGCTCTCTGACTCCGGCCGGTGCTGAGGCCCGTGCTGGTCAGTGCTGCTGGAATAAACTCTCTCTGTGACCCCAAAATGAGAAACTCTCTTGTTGCTGGAGCCGCGCTCTGCATACCTTCATTGCTGTCCCGAGGAGGATGTTCCTGCCAGCCCAGCATGTCCCAGCCCCTTCTGCGCTGCCCTACTGCCTCTGGACAATCAGTGTAAAGCCTGGCTGGTTTTGCCTCTGGACAATCAGTGTAAAGCCTGGCTGGTTTTGCCTCTGGACAATCAGTGTAAAGCCTGGCTGGTTTTGCCTATGGACAATCAGGGTAAAGCCTGGCTGGTTTTGCCTCTGGACAATCAGTGTAAAGCCTGGCTGGTTTTGCCTCTGGACAATCAGGATAAAGCCTGGCTGGTTTTGCCTATGGACAATCAGGATAAAGCCTGGCTGGTTTTGCCTCTGGACAAACCAGGGTAAAGCCTGGCTGTGAGCAGGCAGAAGCTGCTCCAGGATTATTGCAACAGCCTGGGTCTGGTTGTGTTGTGAGCCCCATCTGGTCCAGCACCAATCCAGCTCCACGGGCGCCGCGGCAGAAATCCCGACGGCGGCTGTGGATGGGGCGTGGATCCCAAATTCCCGGTTTGTGAGCGCCCTGCCCGCTGCTCTGCGGCTTTCTGCCTGCAGGAGGGTGGGCTGTGCTGTGAAACGCCCCTGGTTTGCAGGGGTGGATCCCCAATTCCCGCTGCCCCTGGTCCCCCCAGCCCTAGCAGGAGCTCCAGGCTGTGCTGTTGATGTTTTTAGACCACCTGGTGCTCCCTGTGTGCAGCCGTGCTGGGCTGGATTCCCTCATTCCCCATTGTTGCTCCTGATGGAGCAAAACACAAAATATGTGCTGTGTAAAGATGGGGAAAAACATTAATTTTTCGCTGCTTTCCAGTTCCCTCGCTGTGCTGTTGGATGAATTGTGTTATCCTACCTGGATGAATTAATCCCTTTACAGATTGCCACACGCACGAGGAGGAGAAGCAGGAAAATGATACTTGAAAATTGCAAGGAAAAAAAAAATCATGTGGAAGGGCTTAGGCTTGGATCTATTTCTGCTTTCCAATTAACTCCATTATGTTGTCTTTTTTAAAAAGATTCTAGTGGCTCTTCAGTGCAGAAAGACCGTGCTGATTCCACAGAACATTGTCATGAAGATGTATACTACATCTTAATTAGAGCATTAATACTCGGCTCTTTGGCTGAGTGTACACAAACAGTGAAATTCTGGTGCTGGAGCCCTGCCTTGCCTGGGCGATGTGGGGCCGGCTGGACCCCACACCTCGCTGTGGTAGGAGGGTCCCCCCATGGCTGTGCCGGCAATCCCAAAGCTGTGGTTCTGTGTGTCCGCAGAGCGTGTCAGTGCACGGGGCTGCAGCTCCCTGCTCTGGGTGCAGCACAGGAATTCAGGTATTCCCTGAAAATACGGATCTGGCCTGGTTTTTATCCGTGGGGGAGGCAGGGCAGGGCAGGCATTGGGGCTGTATCAGCTGCTCGGGGCTGGGATGCCGCGCTGCCCGCTGGGACTCCAGACAATTCGGAAAATCTCAGTTGTCAAACCTCCCGTCACTCCTTGCCCGTGTTTTACCCTGGAGCAGGAGGAGGGACAACGCAGAGCCTGCCAGGGGAGCACCCTGGGCAGCTGTGCTGTGGTCAGTGGGGTCCGGCAGGGAAATGCCCAGGGCAGCCCTGCTGAGGTCAGTGGTGTATGGCAGGGCAGCCGTGCTGGGGTCAGTGGGGTCCAGCAGGGTGTCCCCAGCCATGCTGCGGTCCGGGGTGTCCAGCAGGGCAGCCGTGCTGCAGTCAGTGCTGTCCATCAGGGTGTCACAGCCATGCTGTGGTCAGTGCTGTCCATCAGGGTGTCACAGCCATGCTGTGGTCAGTGGTGTCCATCAGGGTGTCACAGCCATGCTGTGGTCAGTGCTGTCCATCAGGGTGTCACAGCCATGCTGTGGTCAGTGGTGTACGGCAGGGCAGCCGTGCTGGGGTCAGTGGTGTACAGCAGGGTGTCCCAGCCATGCTGCAGTCAGTGGTATCCATCAGGGTGTCCCAGCCATGCTGCGGTCGTGGTGTCCGGCAGGGCAGCCGTGCTGCAGTCACTGCTGTCCATCAGGGTGTCCCAGCCGTGCTGTGGTCAGTGGTGTCCATCAGGGTGTCTCAGCCATGCTGCGGTCAGTGGTATCCATCAGGGTGCCCAGCCTGCTGTGGTCATGCTGTCCATCAGGGTGTCCCAGCATGCTGTGGTCATGTGTCAGGGTGTCCCAGCCATGCTGTGGTCACTGCTGTCCAGCAGGGTGTCCCAGCCGTGCTGCGGTCAGTGGTGTCCAGCAGGGTGTCCCAGCCGTGCTGCGGTCAGTGCTGTCCATCAGGTGTCCCCAGCCGTGCTGCTGTCCAGCCATGGGCCGTGCTGGGATTCAGAGCAGCAGAGCAGGTTCCTCCTCCCGTGGGTCCCTCTGGGCAGTGCAGGGATCCAGGGTTGGGCTGTTCATCAGGTAAAAGCGGGGTATGACACTCGGATATGGGGGATGACACTCAGATATGGGGGATGACACTCGATATGGGTGATGACATCAGATATGGGGGATGACATCAGATATGGGGTGATGACACTCAGATATGGGTGATGACACTCAGATATGGGTGACAACACTCAGATATGGGGGATGACACTCGGATATGGGGGATGACACTCAGTGGGGGATGACACTCAGATATGGGGGATGACAGTCAGATATGGGTGATGACACTCAGATATGGGTGATGACAGTCAGATATGGGGGATGCGCAGTCAGATATGGGTGATGACATTCAGATATGGGTGATGACACTCAGATATGGGGATGAGCAGTCAGATATGGGTGATGACATTCAGATATGGGTGATGACACTCAGATATGGGGGATGCATCAGATATGGGTGATGACATTCAGATATGGGTGATGACACTCAGATATGGGGGATGGCAGTCAGATATGGGTGATGACATCAGATATGGGTGATGACATCAGATATGGGTGATGACACTCAGATATGGGGGATGCATCAGATATGGGTGATGACACTCAGATATGGGTGATGCACACTCAGATATGGGTGATGACAGTCAGATGACACTCGGATATGGGGGACGACAGTCAGATATGGGTGATGACACTCAGATATGGGGGATGACACTCAGATATGGATGATGACAGTCAGATATGGGTGATGACAGTCAGATATGGGTGATGACACTCAGATATGGGTGATGATACTCTGATATGGGTGATGACACTCTGATATGGGTGATGGGTGACACCAGAGGGAGTACGGTGACAAGTGCTGCTGATTAATAACCCCAGGAGCCTCACATGGCAGCAGGAGAATTGTCTGGAGGATTCCATGAGTTTTCCAGGGCATTTTCTCCAATGCAATAGATAGGCCTGGGGAGGAAAATGCTTGGCTTGTTGTGACTTTCAGATATTTGCAGTGTATTGCTCATGCATTTTGCATGTGCGCACACCCCCGAGAACTCAGATCCATCTTGCTGTCAGAGAGGAGAAACACATGAGCAGTGTTAAATCTGTGGGGAGGGTGGCATTCCTTTCCTGGGAGAGAGAAGAAATTGCTCCAGCTAGGAATTGCCCTGGATTACCATCCTCAGAGTTTATTTCCAAAGGATTCTCCAATAAATGCCGGCGTCTCCACTGTTGGGAATAATTGCAGTAGCTGAGAAGTAGAGGTTTGATCGGATAATGCCTGGGGGCTGTTTCTGATTGTGCAACATTAGCAAAAATGTAACAGCATTAAATAAAACTCCTCAGCTAATCAGTCTCCATTGCAACTTATCATGAGAAGGCCAAAATTAAAATGTTCTTTTAAAAGCGAGCCCTTTATCGTTAAAATCTTGATGACTCGCACATTTGGGAGTTGGCACAAACCCCTGTGCTGGGGGAAGGAGTGTGAGCAGCCTCGTGGTGCTGGTGCTGCTCTCGTGTTTAGGTGCAGGGATGATCCCACAACATCCTGGGAAATGCCACACAGCACAGCTCCAGCCAGCTGAAAACAGTCTGTGGAGCTAAATCAGCAGGGACAGAGTTCTTAACCGAGCTTTTATGTGAACTGTGTTCGTGCTGTCATTGCATTTTGACATTCTCCAAATGCCTCGTGGCATTTAAATGCAATTAAACTTGATAATTTAATTTTATTTTGCCGCTTCTGCTGCCGCATTTCAATCCGCCGCCTTCTGTTAATGCGTTACATTTAATACAGAAAACACCACTTGTGAGTATCCCAGCATTATCCCGATGAAATAACCGTCCGTGCCCAGAGCCGGTATGGCACTGAGGGACGCTGGGCCATCCTCTGGTTCCAGCCGGGCTGTGCTGAGCACTGGGCTCTGGTGACAAACCTCACAGGCAGGAGGGACAGGAGGGTCCTGGTCCTGTCCTGTGAGTGCTGCCGAGAGCTTCTCCTTCAGAACCTCGGGAGCACCCCAGAAAACACCCTGTGTCAGTGGGGTGGGGCTGAGGATGGGGACCGCCACACCACCCCCATGTCAGTGCAGTGGGGCTCAGGATGGGACATGCCACACTGCTCCATGTCAGCGCAGTGGGGCTCAGGATGGAGACGTGCCTGTGTGACCCCTGTATCAGCGCAGTGGGGCTCAGGATGGGGACTGTCACACTGCCCCCGTGTCAGCGCAGGGGTGCTCAGGATGGGACATGCCACACTGCCCCGTGTCAGTGCAGTGGGGCTCAGGATGGGGACGTGCCCGTGCCACCCCACTGCTGGCCGGTGACAGGAAGGGAAGGAGGTGTTTTATCAGGCAAGGCTCAGGCTCGGTGCAGAAAGCTCAGGGTTTCCCATCTCTGTGTCCGGGTATTCCCCAGCAGCTCTTCCCCCATCATCCCATGGCATCCTGCAGGCAGGAGCCTTGGCTGGGAGCCCCTGGCAGGGATGTTCCCCGTGGGACACCCGCTGGGCTGGGAGGCTTTCCTTCCGCGCTGCTCATCCTCCCAAACCCTTCTGTTTCTCCGGACAGTCTCATGTGGGGGACTGGGATCTGCAGGACACACCCGTGTCCCCCAGAGGTGACCTGGAATGGCTCGGGCAGGTGTGACATGCAGCCTGCTCTGCTGAGGCCATCTGTCCCTGCAGAAGGTGCTGCGATACCGCGGTGACACACAGCAAGTGAGCGCTGTGCGACACCGCAGTGTCACTGTCCTGCTGGTGTCCCCACCCAGGCATTCCACGTCCTCTTGTGTCCCCACTGCTGTCCCCACTGCTGTCCCCACTGCGTCCATCTTGCCTCCTCTGTGTCCATCGTGTCTCCCCATGGACAGCCCAGCTGCCCCATGGCGTGAGGGGCAGGCTTTGCCGCGGTGTGGCCGGAGTGAGCAGTGACCAGGGCGTGGTGGGAGCTCTCCTCGCTGACCGCTCTCTCTCTCTCTGTCCCTCCAGGGTTACCTTTCGGAAGGCTTGGTGACCAAGTGGTACCGCTCACCCCGACTGCTGCTGTCGCCCAACAACTACACCAAAGCCATCGACATGTGGGCAGCCGGCTGCATCCTGGCCGAGATGCTGACCGGCCGGATGCTCTTCGCTGGTAGGTTTGTCTCCTGCTCATTCATCTCTCCCTCTCTCCCTCACTCCCTGCTCACTGCTCAGCTCCGAGGGTTCCTCCCCACTCCCGCAGTGCCGGTGGGATCCGAGGGATGTTTCCAGAACACACTGCCCTTGTGCAGCCCATGCTGTCAGACCCAACTCCCCAAATCCATTGGGATGGACACAGTCTCATTTCACCGCCACTGCTGCCTCCCGGGAAGGATTTGTGCTTCTAGCTGTGCCCCCACCACACCCTCTCACCGTATTTCTGCAGCCACCAGGAAAACCTCAAACAGCGATTCTGATGAAACAACAAAACCTTTTTCTGTTTCTGTGTCTGCAGCAGAAAATAAGAGCTTTTTACTGGGAGGAAGGATGCTAAAATAAACCGTAGGGTGGAATGTGAGGACAGGAGATAGAGGTGGTTCCAGGAGATTCGTGCTCCGTGGCATCTCTCTCTTTTTTTT
>VKON01003214.1:0-12782 GCA_009741485.1 Malurus cyaneus samueli | reverse complement strand
ATAAACATTTCATGACAGCATGAGGACACTGTCACTAAGAAACTTAGCAACTAGAGGCTGTCAGCTCCATTCAGTTAATTTGTCCTTACACGATTCCTCTTGAGAAATCTGCGTTTTAAAAGAGACAAACTGAACAAAACTCTGTCGCAATTAACAAATGGATGTTTTTTAAGTGTCCACACTACTGCCGAAGATTATTCAGGCCACCTGTGTATGAAGAGGGCAGTTAGAATGTGCTTTGGCCACTTTCCAAAGAAGAGGATTCCCTCTTTATTGAAGCAAAGTTGAATCAGTACCTCCAAGCAGACTGGTCAGATAAGTGACTTTTTAGCTCTACACATATTCCCACCTCTGAGTCTTGCAAAAGACTCTGATTCTGGCAAAGACACACAAGCAATTTGGAAATAACACAAAATCACTTCTCATTAAAAGGAGAATATTTGGAAAAATGTTTCTATCATGCAAATGTTTTAGTGTCTTCTGTTACAAATGGGGCCAATATCACCTCTTGAACCAGAAAAACACCTTTTTACCCGTGCCTTTAAGTGTTGCACCACCATCATGAGTGAGAATGTCATTATAGGAGGTCCAGTCCTGCAATAGAAAATTTTAAAGTTCTCTACAATTAATAAAATCGATGTTGTTATTGGTAAGGAGGTAAGGTCACTGGTGTCCTCTTCGCAATCCTCATTGTCCTGCTTCCACTGGGTCGACTCGGATGTTTCCAGTCACTGCCACTTTGGTCCACTCGCTCGGTACCAAAAGGAAGTCCTGTTGGGAAAAGAAACACAAAGACATCCCCAAATCCCCAGTAAACACTCTGTGCACTGCCAAAGGCCTTTTTTTTTTTTTTTTTTTTTTGCTCTGGGCATCTCAGTGAGTAAGCCAGATAGCTCCATGGGGTTTTGCCCTGGGACACGGCTTGGTTGCTAATTTCTGCACCCAGGAGCTCAAAGGCACATTTCTCCAAGGGTCCGCAGGATCTTAAGTGGTACAGGCAGACGTTGACTTCTTGGGCAGGAAGCTTTCAAGGTGTTCACCCTTTTTATACACACCTTTGTTGATTTCTCTTCTGCATTTGATCCTGTTCTGCCCAAGCGCCGGTCCTTGCAGAAGAAGCTTTCTGAATAGTCGATGGAAGCCATCTGGCCCATCCACCTCACCAGGAAAGTCCGAAGATGAAGTCTTAACTGTGTTGTCCTCCTAGGCAGATCTCGTACGAGGTATTGATTTTCACAGATGAGATAGCGTTCTCATCTGGGTGACTTTTCATGTTCCTTTAATCCGATCCTGTAAGAAAATCTTCTGGAAGTTCCTGTTACCTAAAAACATCTTCTTCCAGTTGTTTTCTTGACATTTGAAAATATTGTTCAGACCCTTTTCTTCATTAGCTCTCAGAAGGGTCTTGTATTTTCTTGAGCTCCTGCAGTTCTGCATCTTTTCTTTAACTGCTCCATTAGCTCTCTCAAGCTGCAGATCCTTGTGACTACATTGTCTGTTAGCTGCCTGATTTAACAAGTTCTGGCTTTGGGCAGTTTTCTGATTGCTTTTCACTCAAAAGGATATTTGTTAAATG
This sequence comes from Malurus cyaneus samueli, assembly GCA_009741485.1. NCBI lineage: Eukaryota > Metazoa > Chordata > Aves > Passeriformes > Maluridae > Malurus > Malurus cyaneus. The sequence goes on along the minus strand of VKON01003214.1, from coordinate 11,206 downwards.
GTGTTCGACTGCTTTTTCTTTCCAGCTATTTCAGCATGTAATTTCCCTAGCTGGTTTCTAAGACATTTAATAGTTCACTTAGCTCCCGTCCAGTGATTTAATAATCTTCTGCAAGGCCTGCGATTCTACTGGTTCCTGGTGAGGATCCCCTGAACGCAGCTCTGCTAGCAGGATCTTAGATCCGCAGTATCCTCCATTGCGCAGGTCGCTCTTTGAAGTGTATGATAATCAGCGAGGCCTCTCAGAGTTCTCGGCGCCGAAGCTTCACCGCTGCGCGTCCTGCTTTCCGTGGTACGTACGTCCCGCGCGGAGGCACTCTGCGGCGGGCAGCACGGTCCCTGCGGCAGCACGTTTCTCTCCGCATCCATTAGACGCTGTTCTCTTAGTGACGGGTTTCGGGCCTGCCCCGCTTCCTCTGGGGGGGAGGTCTGGCTGTAGTGTGACGGACAGCGCTTTGTTCTTGGAGCGCGGCGCTGCAGCGGTGGCTTGGGCGCGGTCCCGAAGCCTCCCGATCGCCGATGGCACGCTCTAGTATTGTGGGGAATTGGATCGGACACTTTATGGCACCATAATTTCAAAGCGCAGGCAGTCACGGCGCAGGTGACCAGGCAGTCCGCAGCGATAGTCATTCTTATCCGGCGACAGGGCTGGAGCTCTGGAATTAGATTACAGCGGCTTGAAGCGGTTAGAGCGGCTGTGATTCTTGGTTTTGCGTAGCCTGTGCTGTTCTTTTAACCCTGCTCCTAACTCCCTAATAGCCTCACTAGCATTGCCTGTGACCTGTTGGAATGTTGGTCCGCACGCTCGAGAGAGCTTTCCTCGATAGTCCAGTTGCACTTAAATGTTTTAGCACCACTTCTAGTAGCAGAATTACATTCTGCAGTGTGCATTGCTTGAGGCATTACGGTACTTAGGTTCAGGGATTCCAGCTTTCCGGATAGCAGTGGCCAACTTCGTTATACAGCTATCCGAAAGCTTCATCCCACCCTGTTTTTATCGCATAAATGATGTTGGAAGCGTTCCTGGCTCTTTTATTTTACGATAGCCATTTCTTGCCAGGCGCATCGATTCCCTGCATTCTTCAGATCCATCCGGACCTGTGCCTCAGCACGTAAAATGGCCTGCCGGACCCAGTAACTTCATCCAGAGTTACCCCCTGGAGAGATTAGGCCACGAGTCATAACACTTTTTTGGCCCAAGCTAACATTGCCAGTGGCGCATCTCATAATAAGACGCTTCTGATGTTGAGTGAAAATAAGTTTCGAAATGCCTCTGCAGTCTGCCGGCACAGAAGCTGTGTCCCCCACAGTATATCTACATGTCTTTACCGGTTCGCTAGTATTACTCCGTACTTCGCTACTGCTAGGCCGTAGCTGCTATAATATCTTTCCAATCAAGAGCAGTCCAGTGCATTATTTTCGACCTTGCGGCGTTGGATTAAACATACATGACATCGAAAGTTCCTTTACCACTTCTAACCCTTCCGGATCTCCGCATTTAAACATTGTCTTTCGCATGCAGCCCATGCATATCCCTTCGCTTTGCGGGTGGCACGCTGGCGCGGGTCACCTTCCAGCCCAGGGGCTCCACAGGCTCACCCCGTGCAGTGACCTCTGCCGGGTACTTCCTGACCCACTTGCCACAAACATGGCGGCAGGCGACCGGCCGCGGCGGCCTGGACGGTGTGGACGGCCCGCGTGGGCCTCCCTTCCCCAGGTACAGGGTTAGGCCCTTTGATCCCTGGGTTAGCGGGAGGGCGGATAGGCTAGCAGAGCAACGCGGTGGGGGGTAAGGGACAGTCGGAGCAACTGGTTCCTATTCCTCTGCCGGTACTCTGCAGGCTACCTCCTCTTCCAGTTACTACTCCCCATCACTACTGGTATACAACCTTCCATTCTTTCGCTGTCCCATTACCACCCGCAAAGCGTCCCATCATTCTTATCTCGACAACTTACTCCATTCGGCTGCCTTAAATACGCTAGCCGGATCTCTAAAACAACCCTGATCCTGAGCATAATTTATTAATTCGGTGAATCTCCCTATGGAGATCCGTCCCCCTAATTTGCCGCTTTTCTAAAAAACATGTAAGTGCTTGAGCCGCTTGCCTTTTCATCCCGATCCTTTCCAGAGCTGCGCAGCCTTCCGAAAGGTTCTGCGGCGATTTGTTGACGGATGCCTTTTTCCGAGACACCCGTGTCACGGTTACCGTGAAGTCCCGCGGCACTTTTGACATCTCGCTGCAGAGACCCAAAACTCCTTATAAATCCGTCAGCTGAGCCTTCCTAAAAGCGCTCAGGGCACTGGTGCCTTCCTTGACTTTTGCCGTCCCAATTCTCCGGGCCTGACTGTTTTTTACGTCCCTCAGCCGTGGCCTTCCGATATCCCAACTGCGTGTCCGCCGTCCCGATGCCCGTCGGTGTCACCGGTTTATCGGGACAGCAATCACGTCGGTGGTCGCCAATTGTGTCGGGCCGACCATTTGCCAGGGGACGGGAGAGAGACAGAAACAACCCGTGACGTGATGTAACATGAAATCTCTCTCTCACTTTATTATGCCATCCGGGGTTTTTATACCCCCAGTTCTTAACGGTCACGGCAAGTCACACGTAACGCTTTTCGTAACGTTAATAACAGTAACTTAACGTTCTCCAACCGCTTACTAACGCATGTATAATTCGCTTAGTACGGCAGTCTGCCGTTGCATGGCAGTGTGTGCTGACTCCCTCTTGCCGTATAGATTACATGGTGGTTCTCATGGCCACGAGGGTATTCGAGACAGACCCACGAGGACTGTTATAGCACCGTGCCGGCTGTTAGCAAATGGTTGCATGCACCGATGTTCCAGAACGCGTTCTACGGACCTTCTCTGCCCTTACACCCTAGGCCTAGCGCCTAGATTGGTAACCGCACCCATACCCCAAATCCCAACACAAAATGAGTTCAATCCCAACAGTCCTTCAGGGTGGGACGGTGTTGGAAGGGGATTGGGTGAAGTGGATGCACATTCAGGAGGGCTTGAGAAGGCTATTGGTGGTGGCAGGATGGTGGGATGGGTTGGGAGTGTGTGAGGATGGAAATGTGGCTTTGGGAAGAGGGTCTTGATGTCCAGGATGGGATTTTGTGGGGATTGGAAGGGTGGGGTGGGGTCTGAAATGAGACAGTCAAAGCCTGGGGATGATGAAGGGAAGGGGAACCTATTCCTGAGTGAGTTTTGGATATCCTTGAAGGGATTTTGGGGCATCCCACATTTCAGAGGCAGTTTTGGGGCACACCCCAGTTGCAGATCAGAGAGGTTTTTCCTGCTCAAAGACAAGCACCCAATCGCACTCCAATGGCCAGGAGTGGTTGCCATGGGCACTTTCTAGAGCTCCGACGAGTCAGAGACTGCACCAGAGCCACTTGGCCTCGGTGTCGGAGAGCAAGTGCCTGAGAAATAGATTGGAAGCGTCCCAAGGCCGGATTTGTCAGAAGAGCGTGTCGAGTGACTATGGGGCGTGTCTCTGGGTTGGTTATTTGGCTGCAATCGCTATATTCCGCTAATTCCTATATTCCTGACATTCCGATCCAGCTTGAATGCCCGAAAGGTGCCTGCGCCTTTAAATGCCACCCGGAAGAAGGAGCAGGAGCGGCGCGGGGAGTTTAAAACCCGGAGCTGCCGCACAGCCAGGGACAGTTTAAAAACTGGGCCTGCCGCGCTATCGGGGGCAGTTTAAAAACTGGAGCTGCCGCGCTATCGGGGGCAGTTTAAAAACCGGAGCTGCCGCGCTATCGGGGGCAGTTTAAAAACCGAGCTGCCGCGCTATCGGGGGCAGTTTAAAAAAACTGGAGCTGCCTGAGCTGGGGGCAGTTTAAAACCGGAGCTGCCGTGAGCGGGGGCAGTTTAAAACCGGAGCTGCCGCGCTATCGGGGGCAGTTTAAAAACCGGAGCTGCCGTGAGCCGGGGGCAGTTTAAAAACCGGAGCTGCCGGCTACGGGGGCGTTTAAAAACCTGGAGCTTGCCGGCATCGAGAGGAGTTTAAAAACCGAGCTGCCGCGCTATTCGGGGCAGTTTAAACACTGGAGCTGCGGTACCGGGGGCAGTTTAAAAAACGGAGCTGCTCGGACGCATCGGGGGCAGTTTAAAAACGGAGCTGCCGGCTATGCGGGGGCAGTTTAAAACCGGAGGCTGCCTGTTGAAGCCGGGGGCAGTTTAAAAACCGGAGCTTGCCGTGAGCCGGGGGCAGTTTAAATCTCAGCTCAGCACCGCAGGAATCCCTGCTCTCTGCCTGCAGCATTTTCGATGTTGCGGTTTAGCCAGCTTGGGTTTTAGCTTGAGCAAACAGCTTTCCCAGGACTGTCACCCCTTTCTCCGAGCCATGTGGTTTTTTTTTTAATCTGGAACAATTCAGCACCGCAGGAATCCCTGCTCTCTCCCTGCAGCAGTTTCGTTGTTGCGGTTTAGCCAGCTCGGGTTTGTTAGTTCGAGCAAACAGCTTTCCCAGGACTGCCACCCCTTTCTCCAATCCCGTGTGATTTTTTTTTTTAATCTGGATCAATTCAGCACCGCAGGAATCCTCTCTCTCTGCCTGCAGCAGTTTCGATGTTGCGGTTTAGCCAGCTCGGGTTTTAGCTTGAGCAAACAGCTCTCCCTGGACTACCACCCCTTTCTCCAACGTTTTTTTTTTCTGATCAATTCAGCCCGGCAGAGAATCCGCGCGGCTCCGTCTCATCCCGGACTCTGGAGAAACCAATCCGGTGACAGAAAATCACCGCGAGCGCTCTGTTCCATCCACATCAGGATTGTTCTGCTGTTCCCGGAGCGGCCACCTTGGTTTTTCTGTTTTTTTCTTTTTTTTCTTTTTGTTTCTTTTTTTTCAAGGCACAGGAGCCGCCATCTTTCCCCCGCACCGCGTGGGGGAGGGAGCAGCGTCGTTCCTGAGTTTTAAATATCCAACGGTTCTTTTTTATCTGTGCCTTTTTTGTTAATAAATTATTTTATTTTTTCTCTTCGCGTTTTTTCCGAACGTTTATTTCATATTGGTGGAATAAAAATGATCAAATTTTTCATTTCAGAGAATCATGCCTGTTAAGTGTTTATTTTTCATCTGCAAAAATTTTTTCAAAACTGAGATCCGTGGTGACCTCACACGGCCCCTTGGATTTGGGGGAATTTGGGGATTTTTTAAAGGGAGATTTTGGGAAAATTTGGGGAATTTTTAGGTGGATTTGGGGATTTTTGGGGTGGGATTTTGAGGAAATTTTGGGAACATTTGGGATTTTTTTAGGTGGGATTTTGGTGGTTTTGGGGTGGGATTTTGAGGAAATTTGGGGAAAAATTGGGATTTTTTTTAGGTGGGATTTTGGGGGTTTTCAGTGGATTTTTTTTGGATTTTTTGGGTGTGATTTTTTGGGAATTTTGGGTGGGTTTTTGGGGGAATTTTGGGATGGGATTTTTTGGGGAAAATTTGGGATTTTTTAGGTGGGATTTTGGGGTTTTTGATGTGATTTTTTTGGTGGGATTTTGAGGGAATTCTGAGGTGGGATTTTTTGGGTAAATTTAGGATTTTTTTAGGTGGGATTTTGGAATTTTTAGGTGGATTTTGGGATTTTTTGGTGGGATTTTGAGTGTGATTTTTTGGGAATTTTGTGATGAAATTTTGCAAATTTTTAGGGGTGACTTTGAGAATATTTGGGTGGGATTTTGTGGTGAAATTGGGGAATTTTGGGCTGGGATTTTGGGGATTTTTGGGGTGGGATTTTGGCAGTTTTTGGGTGGGATTTTTGGGAAGTTTTGGTTGGGACTTTAAGAATTTTTGGGTGGGATTTTGGGGTTTCTTCATGGGGAATTTTTGGGACTTCTTGTGTGGGATTTTGGGGTGAAATTCAAGAATTTTTGGGGTTTTTTTTTTCCAAAAAAACCCCAAAACCACTTAAAAATCCCTGAACTTTTATTGACACAACGGAGAGAGACCCAACCCTGGCATTGGGGGATTCGGGGGATTTTTGGAGATGTTTTTTTAAATGGATTTGGGGTATTTTTGGGGGCGAATTTGGGATATTTTGGGATGTTTTTGGGATGAATTTGGGATGTTTTGGGATATTTTTTGGGATACTTTTGTGGGACATTTGGGACATTTTGGGCTATTTTGGGGATATTTTTGGGGGTGAATTTGGGACATTTTGGGATATTTTTTGGGATATTTTTTGGGACATCTTGGGACATTTTTGGGTGGGATTTGGGAATTTGGGGGGATTTTGGGAAATTTTGGGGGTGGATTTTGGGAATTTTGGAGTGGGATTTTGTGAGTTTTTGGGGTAGGAATTTGGGAATATTTGGGGTGAAATTTGAGGTTTTTATTGCTGGATTTTGAGGTTTTTGTGGGTGGATTTTGGGAATATTTCGGGTGGATTTCAGGAAATTTTGGAGGTGGATTTTGGAAATTTTGGGGTGGGATTTGGGGAAATTTTCGGTGAAATTCTGTGATTTTTTGGGTGGGATTTTTGGGGATTTTTGAGGGGATTGTGGGGTTTGTTGGGGTGGAAATTTGGGGCTACTTGGGTGGGATTTTGGGGTGAAATTCGGGATTTTTTGGGGGATTTTGTGGATTTTTGGATAGGATTTTAGGAATTTTTGGGTGGGATTTTGGGTGGTTTTGGGTGGAATTTTTGGGACTTCTTTGATGGGATTTTGGGGTGAAATTGGGGATTTTTTGGGGGGAATTTGCAGCCACTTTCCTGAAAAAAAAAAAAAACCCAAAACCACTTAAAATTCCCAAAACTTTTATTGACACAACGGAGAGAGACCCAACCCTGGGATTGGGGATTTGGGGGAATTTTATGGGATTTTTTTTAATGGATTTGGGACATTTTGGCATTTTTTTGGGGATTTTTTGGGGGTAAATTTGGCACATTTTGGGATATTTTTTGGGATTTTTTTTGGGTTGAATTTGGGACATTTTGGGATATTTTTGGGGATATTTTTGGGGTGAACTGGGGACATTTTGCGATATTTTTTTTGGATACTTTTCTTTTGGAGTGAATTTTGGACATTTTGGGGATATTTTTTGGGGTATTTTTTGGGGCATTTTGGGATATTTTTTGGGGTGGATTTGGGACATTTTGGGATTTTTTTTTGAGTGAATTTGGGACATTTTACGATATTTTTGGGGATTTTTTTGGGGTGAATTCGGGCTATTTTTTGGATATTTTTTGTGGTGAATTTGAGACATTTTGTGTATATTTTTGGGGTGATTTGGGGCTATTTGGGGATCTTTTTTGGCTATTTTATGTATATTTTTTGGGGTTAATTCAGGCCATTTTGTGTATATTTTTTGGGGTGAATTTGGGACATTTTGGGATATTTTTCTGGGATATTTTTTGGACATTTTGGGATTTTTTTGGGGATATTTTTGGGATATTTTTTGGGGTAGATTTTGGACATTTTGGGGATATTTTTTGTGGTGAATTCGAGCTATTTTCTGTATATTTTTTGTGATGAATCCGGGCTATTTTGGGGATATTTTTCGGTACGTTTTGTGGATATTTTTGGGGTGAATTGGGGCTATTTTGTGTATATTTTTTGGGCTATTTTTTGGGATTTTTTTTTATGGTGAATTCAGCCTATTTTCTGTATATTTTTGGGTGAATTCTGGCTATTTTTGGGATATTTTTTGGGATGAATTTGGGACATTTTGCGATATTTTTTGGGATATTTTTTTGGGTGAATTTGGGACATTTTGGGGATATTTTCTGTCTATTTTTTGTGCTGAATTCAGACCACTTTCTGTATATTTTTTGGTTTAATTCAGGCCATTTTGTGTATATTTTTGGGGATATTTTCTGTATATTTTGTGTGCTGAATCCGGCCCATTTTCTGTATATTTTTGGGCTATTTTCTGTATATTTTTTGGGGTGAATCTGGCACATTTTGGGGATATTTTCTGTATATTTTCTGTACATTTTTGGGTTGAATCCAGCCCATTTGGGGTGTTTTTCTCGCTGTCAGCTGCACTTGCAGGCGCTGACCACCATCCCCGGGAGCTGCTCGAGCCGCGCTCTCCTCCCCACGTAATAAATGATGGGCAGAGGTTCGAGACTCTGCGGGACACAGCACGGGGACGCCGACGCCTCGGGGTTGTGCACGTTGTACAGAGCCAGAACCTGGAGAAATAAATAAATGGGATTCAATCAAAAATGGGGCTGCAATGAACCCAAAAGGGCATTAAATTCACACCAAAATGCTGCAAAAAAATTTGTCATAGAAAAGAAATACACCGAAAAGCCCAAAAACCCACGAAAAAACTTATTAATACCTGTTTTTTTTGCTTTTATTCTTCTTTTTGAATAATATTTTTATTTTTCTTATTTTTTTTTTTTTATTTTTTCTCGCTTTATTTATTATATATTTTTTTTTCTTTTCCATTAATAATTATTTATTTTTCTCCTTTTATTTATTATTTTATGTTTCTATCTTTTTTTTTTTTTTTATATTATATGTTTTAGTTATTTGTTGTTTGTTTTTTTTTTTTTTATTTACAGATATTTTAATTTTTATTTCTCTTTTTTTTTTCTATTTCATATAATTTTTTATATTTCTTTTCTCTTTAATTTAATTGACGCTTATTACTTCTATTTGTTTTTTTATAAATTTCTTACTTCTTTTCCATTTAATATCTGTTCTTCTTTTTCGTTTGGTTGTCTGTAATTTCTTTTTTTTTTTTTTTTGTTTGTCATTTTTTTTCTTTTTGTGTTGGTCATTAGATACTTTTTTCTTTGTGTTTGGTTGTTTAATATTATATTTTTTTTTGTTGGTTTTAGTTTTTTTTTTTTTTTTGTTCTGGGGTTTGTAATTTCTATTATTTTTCTAATTAGTTATTGTTTTTTTATATTTTTTTTTTCGCCACAAATCCACGTCCAAATGCAGAATAAATATGGAGCCAAAATACATCAAAAGAAATACCCTCCAAAAATTTCACAAAAAAATATCCAGAAAATGCACCCAAAATATCCACAAAATGCAACTAAAATAATTCCAAAATATCCACAAAATAGCCTCAGAATAAATCCCAAAATAATCACAAATAACCCCAAAATGTCCACAAAATAAAAACAAAAATTGACCCCAAATCAGCCCAAAATGGCCCCATAACCCCTTCGGGGTTGTGAACGTTGTACAGAGCCAGGACCTGCGGGGGGGGAAAATGGGAAATTTTGGGTGATTTGGGTGCAAAATGGGGCTGAAATGGGCCCGAAATACTGCAAAAAAATATTCACAAAATTCATCCAAAAATAGCACAAAATGAACCCAAAATACCCACAAAATAAACCCAAAATACCTGAAAAATACATCCCAAAATATCGCAAGCAAAATGCCAAACTGAACCACAAATATTCCACCCAAAAATATTCCAACATTTATCCCCAAAATAATCCCAAAGCCACCCAAAATATCCACAAAAAATCCCCCAAAAAACCACAAAAATTCCCGGAAAAAAAACCGAAATAATGATAAGAAAAGATTCCAATATAATCTACTGGGCAGACACTGAGAAAGGAATTGTTAAATTAAAAGAAGAAAAAGAAAACACGCAAAGTCAACAAAATTAAATTTGGAAAAAATTGTAAAGCCTGATAAATAACAACTTAAAATAAACCGCAAAAACAGCGCGGTAAATCATAAAGAATATAGCAGCAAAGCTCAGCACAAATAGTTCCAAAAATGAAAAAAATCTTTAAAAAACTGAAAAAAGAAAGAAACAACTACCAAAATTCACGGCAAAAATCACTAAATCCATGGAAAAAACACAAAATACCGCCCAAATAAACCAAAAAATTTGGAAAAAAATCCAAAAAACCCTAAAAAAATGTAAAAATTTAAATTTTGGGATTCTACCTGCCTCGTGGTGGGTGTGGGAGCTCCGATGTAGGGGCAGACGTTGCCATGGACATCCCCAAAATTTATCCAAAAATCTCCCCCTAAAATTCCCCGCAAAAAATGCCAAAAAAATTCCTGGAAGAAAATGTAAAATATAATATATAAAAGAATTCCAATAAAATCACTGCAAAAGAAAAAATTGTTAAAAATTAAAAGAGGAGAGAGAAAGAAAAAACCCAAAAAAGTCACATCATAATTGGAAAAAATCGTGAAACCTGACAAATAGCATCTTAAATAAAACCCAAAAACAGCGGCGGGTAAATAACTAAAAATATAATAAAAGAAGTCGCACAAAATAGTCCAAAAATGAAAAAAAAAACCTTTTAAAAAACTTGAAAAAAGAAATGAAAAAAATCACCAAAAATTACCAAAAATCACTAAAAAATCATGAAAAATCACAAAAATACGCCAAAATCTCCCCCAATAAAGCTGAAAAAAAGCCCAAAAAACCCTAAAAACCCTGAAAATTTAAATTTAATTTTCGTATTTCGCCTTGCTGCTGGTGGTGTGAGCTCCAGATGTAGGCCGGCAGGTCCTCCCCAGAAGTTGCCATGTACCCTACGGGTCGCTGGCTCCATCTTCCACTGCAGATGCCCCCGGAAATCGATGTAGCAGGGACGCACGCAGAACTCCCTCCGAACTTCGGGGGGAAAATCAACAGAAATGGGGAATATTTAGATAAAAAAATAATACGATTTCTTTTAGTTATGTTAAAAAAGAAAAAAAAAAAGTGGATTTTTTTTTTCAGGATTTTTTTCGGTTTTTTTTATTTTTCAATTTTTTCTGATTATTTCATCTTTTCCGATTTTCCCAATTTTTTCTATTTTTTTTAATTTTTTGGGTGGATTTCTGTAATTTTCAAAGGTATTGGAAAACATTTTGTTCCAATCTCCCTATGACCGTTTTTTGGTTTTCTTTTATCGATTTTTTCAGATTTTTTTACTTTTTCAATATTGATACTTAACAATAATTGTTGGTTTGTTGTGGCTTTTTCAGATTTTGTATTTCACTTTAATGGTAAGTACTGTTTTCTTTTTATTCAATTTTCTTAAATCAATTTAGGAGACACAATTGGGGGACCCCTTTTTTCAAAGTTTACAGGAATTACTTGTCTCAATCGTTTTTTCCATTTTCCATTTTACAAGAATTGTTGGGATTTTTGAGTTTTTTTGAAGGTTTTTCAAAAGATCCACTCGCGCCCAATCCCAGCCCCCAGATCCCACTCCCAGTCCATCCCGGCAAGTCACTATCCGCTATTCCCAGTACCCAGATAAGCGCCATTCAGTATCCCAT
>VKON01003209.1:71503-97176 GCA_009741485.1 Malurus cyaneus samueli | reverse complement strand
GTCTATCTAGGTGTTGTTCTACTTTTCACCCTCAGCGCGCAGTCCAGTGTATCCCTCGCACCGCTGGAATGTCCCTGCTCAATTGTCCAGGTGTTGTCCCTGTCACCGCCAGGTGTGTCCCCCTGCTGCAGGGTGGGGCTGAGGCTTCACCCCCTTCCAGAGCTGCCTGGAGAAACATCAGGGAAGGGAAAGGGGTGAGGATTTTGGGGTGGGTGCTCACCTGGCCCCACAGGAGCTCTCCCACGCCGATGAAGATGCACCAGAACCACTGGCTCAGGGTGAGCCCGGAGCAGCTGAAGGGCTTCCCCCCGAACTCCACGATGATGATCTGCGGCACACGAGGTGACAGTCACACCGGGGCAGCTCCAGGGCCACCGAAATGTCCCCTGGGCCACGCTTCTCCCTCTCCTGGGATCCTCAGAGGGGCAGGGACCTCACAGCTAAACTGGGAACTCTACGGGACACCACAAAGGAGCAGGGACCTCACACCCAAACTGGGAACTTTATGGGACACCAGAATAAACAGGGACCTCACATCTAAACTGGGAACTTTATGGGACACCAGAAAGAGCAGGGACCTCACATCTAAACTGGGAACTTTATGGGACATCAGAGAAAGGCACATTTGCCCAGAAATCTGGGGCAAAAAACCACCCTTTTGGGGTGGGAAAGAAGAAAAGAACAGGGACCTCACATCTAAACTGGGGATTTTATGGAACAGCAGAGAAAACAGAGACCTCACATGCAGGCTGGGGATTTTGTGGAACATCTGACAGGAGTAAGGATCTCACATCTAAACTGGGAATTTATGGAACACCAGAAGGGAACAGGAATCTCATTTCCAGGCTGGAAATTTCAGGAATAAGGATTTCACATCCAGGCTTGGAATTTTAGGGAACACCAGAATGAAACAAGAACCTCACATCTAAGCTGGGAATTTTGTGGGACACCAGAAAGAACAGGAACCTCACATCCCGGCTGGAAATTTCAGGAACAAGAACCTCATATCCTGGCTGGGAATTTTAGAAAAAAAACCAGAATGGAACAAGAATCTCAAATCCAGGCTGGGGATTTTATAAACAAGGATTTCACATCCAGGTTGGGAATTTTGTGGAACATCACAATGAAACCAGAATCTCACATCTAAGCTGGGAATTTTATGGAACGTCAGAAAAGAACAAGGAACTCATACCCACAGGCTGGGAGTTTTGTGGAATACCAGAAATAACAGGGACCTCACATCTAGTCTGGAAATTTTTTCTGGAACATCAGAGAGGAGCAAAGACCTCACATCTAAGCTGGGAATTTTGTGGAACACCAGAAAGAGCAGCGACCTCACACCCAGGCTGGGAACTTTTTCTGAAACACCAGTGAGGAACCAGAACCTCCCACTGAAGTTGGGAATTTTGTGGAACACCAAAGAGAAACAAGGACCTCACAGCCAGGCAGGAAATTTTAGGAACAAGAACCTCCCATCCAGGCTGGAAATTTTTTCTGGAACACCAGAGAGGAGCAAGGACCTCACACTGAAGTGGGAAATTTTGTGGAACACCAGAAAGAACAGGGACCTCACAACCAAACTGGGAATTTTAGGAACACCAATGAGGAACAAGGACCTCACATCTAAGCTGAGAATTTTGTGGAACATCAGAGAGGAACCAGAACTTCACACCCAGGCTGGGAATTTCAGGAACAAGAACCTCACATCCAGGCTGGAAATATTTCCTGGAACACCAGAGAGGAGCAAGAACCTCACACCCAGGCTGGGGATTTTAGGAACAAGGACCTCCCATCATGTCTGTGAACCCCCTGGACCACCAGAAGCACCTCCCATCACGCTCCAGACCCCAAATCACAGCACCCCAGGACGGTTTAAGCCAGGAGGGATTAAATCCCACCCAGACCCACGGGCAGGGACAGCTCGCACCATCCCAGCCTTGCTCTGGTGCCACCCTCGGGCCCTTCCAGGGCGGCTCTGGTGCCACCGAGGTGACAGCACAGTGTCCCCCGCCAGCCCCGCGGCGTCACCTGGGCGGCGAAGGTGCCCAGCACCACGGTGCAGAAGATGGGGTTGCGGTAGATGCCCTCGAAGACGTTCCTCTCGCCGTGGATCTTGCGGGCGTTGATCTCGTTGAAGAGCTGCATCATCACGAAGGTGTTGAAGACGATGGTGTAGTGCTCGGTGGGCGGCGAGTGCAGCGGGGCGTTGCGGCCGCTGTCGATGTCGAAAAACTGCTCCCCTGCATGGGGGAAAAATGGGGAATTTGGGGAAAAGGGGAGGGAGCAGATGGTGAGGTGCTGCCCCTTTGTTCTGCTCTGTGTTGGGGAATGGGATTGGGGTGCCTTCAGCCCCACTGATATCCTAATTCCCTTTTCCTTTCCCTTTCATTTTTCCTTTTCCTTTCCCTTTCATTTTTGCTTTCCCTTTCCCCTTCCTTTCCCCTTTAATTTCCCTTTTCCTTTCCATTTTCCTGTTCCCTTTCCCCTTCCCCTTCCTTTTCCTTTCCCTTTCTCCTTCCCTTCCCCTTTCCTTTTTCCTTTCTCCTTTCCTTTTTTCTTTCCCTTCTCCTTTTTCTTTCCCTTCCTATTTTCCCTTCTTCCTTCCCTTCTTCCTCTCCTTCCCCTTCCTTCCCTTCCCTCCCTTCCCTTCCTTCCCTTCCCTTCTTTCCCTTCCTCCTCCCTTCCCTTCTTCTCATCTTTTCTTGCTTCCCTTCCTTTCTCATTCTCGTTTCTCCTTTCTCCTTCTTCCTTCCTTCTTTCCTTCCCTTCCTTTCTTCCATTTCCTTTCCTTTTCCCTTCTTTCCTTTCCTTTTTCCTTTCCTTTCTTTCCTTTCCCCTTTCCTTTCTTCCTTTTCTCCTTCCTTTCCTTTCCTTTCCTTTCCTTTCCTTTTCCTTTCCTTCCTTTCCTTTCCTTTCCTTTCCTTTCCTTTCCTTTCCTTTCCTTTTTCCTTTCTTCCTTTCCTTTCCTTCCTCTTCCTTCCTTCCTTCCCTTCCTTCTCCCTTCCCTTCCCTTCCTCCTTTCCCTTCCCTTCCTCCTTTCTCCTTCCTTCCTTCTCTTCCTCCTTTCCCATTCCCCTTTCCCCCCAGCTCACCTGCAAACAGCAGGGTGAAGATGATGGTGAGCTGGTAGACGGCGTGGCCCAGGATGTTTTTCATCATGGTGCGCGAGATGAGCGGTTTGTTGCGCCCGTAGGGTTTGCGCAGCAGCAGCGACTCCGAGGGCGGCTCCGTGGCCAACGCCAGCGAGGCGAACGTGTCCATGATGAGATTGACCCAGAGCATCTGCACGGCCTTCAGGGGAGAGTCCTGAAGGGGAAGAACATGTCACACCACCAAAATCACCAAAATCACCAAATTAGACCCTTTTTCTCTCTTTGTTTCGCTCCCATCCTGAAAACAGCTCCATAGCTTGGTATTTAGCACCTTCCTAAAAACACTCTCAAATATTTCTCCTTTGCTCCACACTCTCTGCATGGCCTTCAGAAAGAGTCTTAAAGGGGAGGAGTGGAGAACACGTCACGCCACCAAAATCGACCCTTTTTTCCTTTGTTTTGCTACCTTCCTCTAATATACACCACTGCTCCAGAATTGCTCTTGGATATTTAATGCCTTCCTAAAACACTCCCAAATATTTCTCCTTTTGCTCCAAACTCCCTGCACGACCTTCAGGGGAGAATCCTGCAGGAGAACACCTCCTGCCACCAAAATCACCAAAATCAATGTTTTTTCCCTCTTGGTTTTGCTCCTGTCCTGTAAATAGCTCCAGAACTTGGTATTTAACACCTTCCTAAAACACTCCCAAATATTTCTTCTTTTGCTCCACACTCTATGCATGGCCTTCAGAAAAGAGTCTTAAAGGGGAGGAGTGGAGAACACATCATGCCACCAAAATTAACCATTTTTCCTTTTTTTTCCTCTATTTTTTTTGCTGTCCTCCTGAAAACAACTCCAGAATTGCTTTAGGATCTTTAACGCCTTCCTAAAATGCTCTCAAGCATTTCTTCTTTGCTCCAAACTCCCTGCACGATCTTATGAATAAGATCACATCCCTAAACTTCAACAATCCACAGAAAACCTGTTAAACCCCAAAGTTTATTTATTTTCTTACTCCAGTGAAGAAAATCAGAAAACCTGTTGAATCCAAGAGGTTTATTTTCCTGTTCCAGTGAGAAACAACACTCTGAAAACCTGTTGAACCCAAGAAATTTATTCTCCTGTCCCCATGAGCAAGAATCCACAGGAAAACCTGTTCAAAGCAACAGATTTATTTATTCTTCTGCTCTAGTGAAGAACAATCCGCAGGAAACCTGTTAAATCCAACACGTTTATTTATTCTCCTGCTCCAGTAAAAAAAGATATATCCATTGAAAACCTGTAAAAACCAAGAGATTTATTCTCCTGCTCCACTGAAAAACAACCCACTCAAAAGCTGTTAAATCCAAGAAATTCATTCTCCTGCTCCAGTGAAGAACCCACGGAACACCTGTTGAATCCAAAGGTTTATTCTTTTGCTCCACTGAGAAACACTGAAAACCCCCAAAATCCAACAGATTGATTTCTTCTGTTTCACAACTCATCCTTCCTCCGCACTGTCTATTTTCACTGTCCCATCTGCTTTTCCTGCTGCTTTTCCATATTGCCATAGTTTTTTCCAAATTTTATCACTTTATCAATCAGTTATCATTCTTAATTCCCACATTCTCGTTCATCATTGCGATCATTTTCCCATCAATGTTCTTCAGTTTTTTTATTCCATCATTTTCCCATTGTTTCCCCATTATTTCCCATTATATTTTCCCATCATTTTCCCAAAATCCCCATCATTCTACCATCATTTTTCCATGGAAGTTTTTTATCCAAACAAGTCTTCCTCCATACTCCTTTATACCTTTCCTCACCCCCAGCCTCCAGAGAAGGAAGGAGGGCTGCCGCGGCAGGTGGGCAACAAGACGGAGTGCGCGCTGCTGGGCTTCGTGCTGGACCTCAAGCAGGACTACCAGGCCGTGCGCAACGAGGTGCCCGAGGAGAAGCTCTACAAGGTCTACACCTTCAACTCCGTGCGCAAATCCACCAGCACAGTGCGCTGCGCAGCAACGGCGGCTGCATGTAACAAGCAAGATACAAGTCACCTGCGCAGATGGTTAACGTCCCCCGCAATGTCCACGTCATCCTCGGTGCCTCAGCCCCTTGTATATACAATAGAGGAGTTAGCCACTTCATTGCCTATGCTCCTGCCTCTTTCACTAGAGCACTCCGCATCCTTGGTTCTCGATAAGTACCCTCGCCGCCTGTCCCTCTCCCATCCTCCTAATTGGGTCATCAAGCAGATGGCTTCGCGCACCCTCCTCCTCTCTTCCTCCCGAGTCCTGCATGTAACTCTTTGTCCTACCCTACTCACAATTCTCCTCCACTGTCCCTGAGCCTCGAACAAATTCCCCGAGTCCCCTGATATCACCTGCCTCTTGTCTCTGCTTCCCTACCTGGGAACCGTCAGATTGAGACTCATCCTCGTCTCATACACCTCACTCTACCATCGTCCTCGGAACTTATACCTCCCCTCTCCTCTCCTTGTCCTCCTCATGCTCCTCTTTGCCCTTCGCCCCCACTGCAAAAATTATGATGGTGGTCCTCATCTCGTACCTTGTCTTAAAAGTCGACGCTGCTCCTGTCTTGTTTCATCCCTCGTTCCAGACAATTAATGTCCTTCCTCACCTCATCCCAATCCTCACTTGCTATAACCATATGTCCTTAGTCTCTCCCCTCTTCCCTTCTTCACGACCTTACCTTGTCCTCAAAAACATCCATTGTCCTATAGTCGGGTCCTCACCCCCAACATCCAGTTCCTCAACTCATCCCTCCTGGTTCCCTCTTACTCCTGTTCCCATAATCGCCTCCCCTCCACCCATCACTTTTACCTCTCACCTACCTCCTATAAGTCAGCTGCTTTATCCCTACCACACCTCAATGCGCTCCCCTTTCTGCTCCTCGTCCTATGTTCCTCGTCCCTTGCCCTTGTCACCTCAACCGCTCCTCATCTCCGTGATACCTCCAGCCTTGAGATCGCTGCCGTCGTCCTCCCGCCCTCTCCTCGTCCCTTCTATGCCTTCTCCATTGGCCTGGTCTTTTCCAATACTTCCTCCCTCCTCTCCATCCTCCATCCTCCAAACCTCTCCCTCTTGACCTCTTCCTCCTCATTCACACTTATGCTCCCCACTCCCCCTTCAGTCAGCTCCCTCTAAACTCTGTTCATCCAACCAGAGCCTCCCAATATCGTCCCTCCACCTTCTCCTGTCCTCTCGAAAGCCTCTTAGTCCTCATCCATCGGCCTTTGTACACTACCTCAGATTCCTCTCAATCCTTCCTCCTTCTCCTCTCTCATCCGCGACCGCTCGGCAACTTGAAAGCACGGCTAGAGGGTGTGGGGAGCGGGACTGTGGGGGGACTGACTGGATGCTTTCTTTTGGGTGTTATGAGGGGATAGCCTGGAAGTCCCTGTGGGGAAAATGATGCCCCACCATCTTGTAGTTGGGGTGACATGATAAGTGATTCTCCAAACATGTTATTTTGCCGGGATTTGGGGAACTTGGAAGGTCCCTGTGAAGGGGAATGTTTACCCTTCCTAAGTGAGATGACAGCAAGATGCCGAGTGCTGGACGGTAGAACCTGTCAACGTCCTGGGCTGATGACCCTTAGCCGCGAGACTTTTTTGGGGTGGATCCAGGGTGAAACGCAGCACAGTCTAATACGGCGAGGAGGAATCACTAGGCACTGAGGTGAACCAAGAGGGACCCTGCGCCCCACCGCTGTACCCCCATAGATGCCAACCAAGGATCCCGACAAACCAATGTATAGTGGAGAAGCGACAGACGAACGGATTGTGGAGAGGTGATCGAGCCCGATGAGTGACCACGGCCAACGTGCCTCGTCCAGTTCACTTCCGCGATCTATGCCCGCATTGACGCCATTGAGCCCGCCACTGAGTGCGAACAGGAGCGAAAAACAGAATCCTGTTCCGAACCCATCACCGCCATCGGATGATGAGTGGGACATCGAGGGATCCTGAGGTCGACCCTCCCAGGTACCGCCCGTTCTTAGGTCCAGCATGACCTCCATGATAGGAGACTGGCACGCATATCCCACCCGAAGGGTCCCACTGAGTGCACGCGTTTGTTCCCCATTCCTGGACATTTGTCCCATTTCCTGGACATTTCCCCCCATTCCTGGACATTTCCCCCCATTCCTGGACATTTCCTCCATTTCTGGACACACGAATCCCCCTTTCATCCAGTCCTGACCATTTCCCCACTGCGGACGTTTCTCCCCCTTTCTAGATATTTTCTCCCATTCCTGGACATTCCCCACATCCGACAGAGATTTTTATTCCCTCCCCACCCTAGGAACATTTCACCCATTCCCGGCATTTAACATTCCTGACACCATCCAGTATCCTGGACATTCCCTCCGACCAGGAATAAAATCCCTAACCATCCTTTCCCTGACATGGATTCCCCCCATTCTGAAACGCTACCATCCTGACGAGAGTACCTGAACAAAATTCCTGCCTGCCCTGACATTGCCATTTCCTGGAACCATTTCCTCCATTTATGGACTATTTTACCCTCACATCCCACTGGACATTTCCTCCCATTTCTGGCTATTTCTTGTCCATTCCTGGACATTTCTTGTCCAGTCCTGAACGTTTTCCCACTGCAGTTTCTCCCCCACTCCTGGACATATCCCCCCATTCATGGACATTTATGTGCTGCAGGAATTTCTCCTCCATTCCTGGTCATTTCCTTCAATTCCTGGATATTTCTCCTCCATTTCTGAGCATATCCCATCATGATGACCCAAAATCCTGAGGACATTCCCCTCATGCAAGAATATTCTCCCCCGTAATCCTGGACAATTATTCCCACCTCATCCTGCGCATCGCGCCCATTCCAGAACATTTCACTCACATTTCCTTAGGATGCCCCCCATCTCATTGGACCATTATCCTTCTACTCATTCCTGCTACATATACCCCCCATGCTCCTGAAACATTTCCCCATTACTACTCGAACATCCCTCCATTCCCTTATGACATTCCCCCATTCAGAACATTTCTCTCAACAGCCTAGACGAATTATCCCCCACCATATGCACTGTCGAAATCTTCCCTCTTGCAACCCATCCTGGACCATTTTCCCCCATCTACATTTCCCCCATTTCCTGAATAGGGACATCCACTCCATTCCTGTACATATTTCCGCTCCCAATTACTCAACATTTTCGCCCACATGCCCTATTTCCCCCGGAATTCCTCTACCCCCGATCCCTGGACATTTCCCCCCATTCCTGAACATTTCCCCCCAATTCCTGAACATTTTTCCCCATTCCTATCTGTAACATTCTCCCTATATTTTCTGCTGCAGAATTTCTGTCCCATATCCGAACCCATTCCCTCCATCTCCGAACATTTCCCCCATTCCCCGAAATCATTTTCCCCCCCATTCCTGGACATTCCCCCGTGGGCACGTTTTCTTCCCCCAAATCCCAAAATAAATGGATCAAAGATATCGTGTTTGCCGCCCGGGGTGGGAGATGCAATATTCCCGCGTTTTTTACTGCGGGGCACCAACCGGGATGTACAGCAGAGGGTGGACAGCGAGGTCCCTATGATGCAGTACTCAAACCAATCACACGCGCTCGCGCTATACGCGGGCAGACCAAGAGAGGCACAGCCGCCTTCATTTTACTCGTGCCACGCCTCTCCTGCGGTGTCGAACAACAACTCATTTGAGGACAGTTCGCCCATACCCAGCCTCGCTAGCACTAGCCATTATCGTTAATAGCTACAGGTGTTCTCAAGTGAACATTTGTCTTACTATCACAGCACCCACTCTCTCTCCTACAGTTGAACCCTCTTCCTAAAACGCTCCTTAACCATCTGCCCTTATAAGTCACCCTCAAACATCACCTGTCACCTAAATCAAACCAGAAAAGAAAGCATAAACTCTGAGGACTTACAGTGCATTACCACCACATACACAGCAACATTACCATCTCCAATCAAACCAAACTCAAATCACTCCCAGTCCAGCATCGTTTGACACTGATGGCAGGGGATCATCTATCTGAGCCCCCCCATCCCTCAGACTCAGTTCTCTGCCCATACGCACGCGCAACTAGCCTT
Source organism: Malurus cyaneus samueli (assembly GCA_009741485.1). Classification (NCBI taxonomy): domain Eukaryota; kingdom Metazoa; phylum Chordata; class Aves; order Passeriformes; family Maluridae; genus Malurus; species Malurus cyaneus. The sequence continues at coordinate 87,998 of VKON01003209.1, read as the reverse complement.
GCAAACCTTCCCCAAGAATTGCCTGCTCGGATCAGTCACCGCATGACCTGGCTGGTAGAGCCAACCCCAGGAACTCAGTAGCAAAACACAGTTTTGCCAGTGTGTGCTGTGTGCAGCGAAGGGAATATCACTGCAATCACAGGCTCTCGAATAATCAGCTTCCAATGTTCTGAAAAAACCATTAAAGCAATCTCGGCAAAGACAATGATCCCTTTCCCCACACACACCCGATACGAAAAACAAACCAGAAACCATTCATTTGTTAAGGGAACAAATCAGTTGCTCGTTGCACGCACCTATCCAAACCAAACCTTCTCTTAGAAACATCCACGAAAACTACTAGACAATCGCTGAAAAATCAAATCCAATACTTCTTAACTCGAGAAGTGCTCACATATTTGACACGTAAATTCTGATGACAGCCCTCGTAAAGAGTACCAACAAAATCCATGCATATCAACAACTTCCCTTCCCCTTACCACAACCGTCCGCACCCATCTTCTCCGCCCCTCCGCACGCTGAAACCTCCCTCGTCAAAAAGAGGCAGAAGAAGAGCAGAGCACCAGCGACTCTACAAATCATGAAATCATAATTTCAAAACATAAAAGTTATCCCTCCTTGTCACTCTTTCCCATCTGATACACCCCCATTGTCACAGTGCACGACGCCAGGCTTGCACAACGACAAAACACACGAAACCATTCTCCAGAGTACAACATAAACCATACAAGAAGAGACGAAAACTTCACACACACAAAAACAAATCGGCCCACAACTGCACATCAAAATAATCTGACAACCCATTTTGCGCATCACCAAACTTTAAACAATTGCGCAACCACAGTCACAAGCCCATTCTATTCAGTAAATTACCTCCATTGGATCGTACAAAGAAATCCAACCACTAGACCAGCCTCTATCAGTCACTACACGCACTCGACTATTCGTACAGCCATTATTTTACTGTTACCTATCTCACTGAATGCGTTGGTCCATGCACACCCAATGCCATGCAAAACCTTGACACAAGCTGAAGCACCTAGCAACATACAGAACATCTAGCATCAACCACACAGCATCACCTCATCCAACTTGGCAGAGGACTAAATTGCCCGTTTGCCGAGTAATCTCAACGTCACCGGCGAGATTAGCCACCCTCCACAAAAACACCACAACAGGTCAACGTCCTTCCTACAGGCCAGCAATGCTAAAACCTCATTCTCTGATTGCACAATCACACGACCCATCCAAACAAGGCACACGACTACTAAGTGAAAAACGATCCTCGACCTTGCCACCTACAAAGACACCTCCACGCCACGCAAACCCGCCATATTCCACATATAATTGCATTGTCAACAACACGCAAGTCTCTGTAAAAAAGTGACATCTAATTGCACAAGTTGTAGCCCTAATTTTACGCTTGCGAGTCTTAACTATGTACCATCCAGCGTACGACACTGACCGTTTACAGATGCATGTTTCGGGCTCGAGCCACGACATACAGCACCAATAACCCAAACACAAAATGTCCCAACATTACTGTCTTATTATCTACTTCACCTGCACACCGGCCACATTACGAGAGTACTACTCACTATCAGTTAATCACCAAGTCAAGTAATCCCACCTCCTAGGATTGGGATCTAAATCTCATTCAAGTGCTCGAACTGCTTAGAAACAAACCTTTCCACACACCACAAACACCCATTCTGTGCTTTGCTATAAATAAATCAGTATTTCGCCAAATAAAACATCTCAACGCTTAACGACATGCCAATGGAGAAACAAACACATTTTACCTGAATACCTAGCCTCCCGTATGATCTCTTACCCCCACACCAATGTCACGCATACTGATTCGCCTTGTGCCCTTTACATCTCTCACACCAACAATCCTAAGTGCCTATAACATACCTACAAAATTTGAAATTCTTCGTACCAACCTTGAAAAGAACAGACTCACGTAAAATCATCACACTCAACAGTAGGTCTTGACTTAACTTCTAGGAACAATAAGAGCAAACAAATCTATCACGCACTCAACTCTTATCCTAGAAAGCGATAAGAAAACGAAATATTCTTCTGATCTTTTTGGCAACTGAAAATAGCGTATTAATTGGAAAGATCATCACTATTCCTTTGACCTCGTTGTTCAAACTTATACAGACGCATTAACGATCTACTGAGAGGGATCCAATCTGTATTTCACTTATTTGCTACAAAAACAACTGCCAGGAAGCTGGCCGTTAACACTAAAACTCTGAGGATACAAGAAAATGACATGTGCGTCATAAACACAATCCTGTTATATACGCACTTATGGGCAATCTACCTCGCTTTGCATAGGAATTCAGAAACACGTAAACAAAGGACACTAGCATGTGCGAAAGAATATGGATCGAGCAGGACTACAATATTTCTCATGCATCATATACATACTAGATTATACCTAGATCACTGCTACTGCACTCGACATACAAGGCTGACGCAACAAGCGAAAACTCAAACTGAAATAATGAGACGTTAATACCAATAACACCCAGACTTATAAACGGTTTTGATGTAATAAGTAATTACGTTCAGCACAATATATTCACAGGTCACCAAACAACAAGAACCTAGCATCTCACACTAAGCAAGACGAAGATTTCTGCCCTCACTCACACACACACACCACCAGAGAACAACTGGGCAGCAAGCCACACACTCTACCCCCCACTGGCACATCCCCAACTCCATACTATCTTCTTAGATACATTCACTCGCTTTTAGTAATTTACCAACCCATTTCGAACGTGATTCGCCTGGATGTGTAGGCTTGGCCTGCCACCTCTGTTTTGGGACTCCTCTGCTCTATAAACACAGATTGCATACACAAAGTAAATGCTTCCGGATAATAAGGTGTCCTATTACAAAACCCAGCTATCAACCTATCTATATTCACAGCATACAGTATCATGACACAACCGCGCAGCTAGGACATCTGTCATCACTCAACTCCACCGAAAACTAAGGCGATAACACAACAGCATATTATCGATTCCGTGAGAGAACAGGAGCCAAAGCCTGAAGGTTCAGGAGTAGCTACGGATGGACCAACCGTTCTCATGATGAGAGATCCGCACGATCCTAGCAGACGACGCGCAGGGGCAGGTAAGAAATCCCTGAGAACGACCGAGCCCTGCCGACACACCGCCGAGGGACATAATCTACGAAACATAAGGAAAGTATACATCTATTTGCGTGCGATTCTTATACAAATCAACACACTGCGGACGTCGCTCAGGCATGTCGAGGCCATCAGCCGCAAACAGATCTCTTCAACAAATCCTTATCCTTAGAGTGCAATGGTCCGATAGCAACACAAAGAGATCGCAGCAGTTCTCAGCAACCCTGCCAGTATTTCCAACAACCTGGAAAAACAAGACCAAAAATGACACCATAAATTCCCCCACATACATGTTGCCAGGAATGACATCACGAACATGAAAGATAAGACACAGAGCTAATACACAAAGCCACACACATCTCCAGCCACAAACTTCTTCCCACCCCATCCCACTCCCGATCTACAAGAAAGTAAGTTTATCTTCACTTCTTTATGTGTCATCATTTCCCTTCTAAGCAATATACTCAAGCTGCAGTCGCACTTAATAAGTATCGAATGCAATCACAACATTGACGGGTGAAGTCAGAGGACGCTGGTTAGCACTTACTGAGAGATATAAATCAAAAAGAGTACTTAAGGCTGAAGCCCCAGTTATTATTAAGTCAACCTTCCTATTTCAGGAAACACACATCTCATTGCAATTTTACGTACCTTTTAAACGGATCTTTCCCCATAATCATCAATCCTCTATCATTCACGGTTCTAGCATTATAAAGGCGCATCCCTGACTGACCTTCTCTATCGCAAAATCGCAAGCACTGAAGATGACCGGAAAGGCTATACTCAAGAAAAAAGGCGAGCAGATAATTCCACACGGGAAAACCACTTATACCCACTCACACACTCTGGGTGACTTTCAACACACAGCTGAAAAGTAATCATCCTTTACTATGGCCCTTCATTTCTTACTCTCCTTACCTGTATGCCCCTGTAATTTGGATCTTACTATAAAATTCTACCATTATTCCTTTCTAGTCAGGAATAACTCACTTTGATTTCTCTAAATTGCACTGGTTTTAGGTTAGCCTTGACTGCTGAAGAGTTAAAAAATTAATGCAGAAGATTTTTGAATTGCAGTAAGGCCAGATCTAGGATTTTAACAATCCATCAGTTCATAGCATAAATTGGCATAATACCTTGACTATTCACCCTGACTGTGCCTCTGACACACATTCTCTGCATGAACAGAGTGTATTAGAGAAGCTCCTCACAACCAGAAACAGATGTAACATCCCAAAATGCAACAGTTTTCCAAGAACAGTAATAATCAGGAGAAAGTCTTACCAGCTGCCATCGTGGGGATCATACTAGAACGTTCTTCATCCATCATAAAAGACCAGTCTTCATAGAAGACACTAGAATTTAAAGAAGAAAAAAGAGCATTCAGTCCTATAGTAACATATATTTCACTTCTGAAAGACAAGAAAACTCTAAGAATGAGTACCCCAATGAAGTCACTAATTTCCTCCCAATAGGTATCAGATTTTTTTCTTTATTGTTTCACTTGGTTTTATTTGATTTCACCAAAATCTGTTTTGCAAGAAAGCTAGAGAAGATTGGAACAAACTAAAAATTAAAAGGAGGTATTCATGGACTCAGTTCTGGTAACAATCTTATCCAGTATACCCATTAATCAATGAAAATGGATAAAATACCTTTCTGCTGAAATGCAGTGGACTCTGCCTCAACGTGGTTTGAGCAACAGTTCATAGTTACATTGATAAAAGGGAAAAACTCACTTTCAAAAAAAGAAGGATTTGAACGACATACACCTGAAAAAAGCTTCAGATTTAATTCTAATGAATTTACAGCAATATTTGCCAACACTTCAAACGTAGTCTTCAGGAGATTTTACCACATCACATAGTAATCTTATTCCCAGTAGCTGTACAAAAGTATCACAAACCTGCTACCTGCACACTCCACAGTGATTCTCATCACCAGCAGCTCCCCACTGCTGCACTGCTGCAGCTTTGCAATTACAGCATGAGCAGCTGCAAAAGGTAACTGGCAATTACTACTGATGAATTGACCAGACAAGGCTACAATTGTGCATTAAATTAGTGGAATGAGAGAGGCACCTTAAAAGATGGAGTCAAGGTTGCTGTGAGGAAAGCTGTTGCAAAAACAGGGAAGGGATTTAGGGAAGAGGATGGAAGTGAAGGTGGGGAATAGACAGCAAGTATCTCATATCCTATAATGGCCATGTATTCTCATATCATAAAAACGCTTTCAGTCAACATGTTGGCATATAGCACAAACATATCTAAAATGGGCTTGCAAAAGTTTTAAAAAGTGAACTCAAATATGAGATTAAGTGACTTGATCTGCATAGCAATTAATATGGGGTACTACTATGGCTGTAGCTTCTGACTGGTTGCCTGGGGCTTCAGACAGCACTTCATTTGTCAATACATTTCCTGCACGACAAAGGTATCAGATCCAGTACCTGAGTCGATTCTTATCTGCAAGCAGCATGTGAACATATCTTTCCAGTGAATGTTCATTCAGAGCACAGCGCAGCCAGGCCCTGCCTCTGCCAATGTCTGTAGTGATGGCCCTCAGAGAGTAGAAGCGCTGCAATTCGTGTCTGTTCAGGACTTCTTTCACATAATACTGGCGCCCCACAACACGCGGCTCTTGGAATATTTATTTCACATTGCAAGATAAAATAATCCACCATAGTTACTCCATCCCATCCCAGCCCCACCAAGGAACCACTAACTGCAACCCATAACTGCGATTCATACACAACTCACACGCAAGAACATCCCCATCCACAGCTATATAACACACACAACACTACAAAACCATATATCACTTTGACAAATGCGCGTCTGAACTACAACCCTAACAACCGCCCTTCCTCGCTTATGCCCACCATCCTGCACATGCTCAGTAAAGGTATCTATCTAGTCCATACTCATACAATAAGCGTCAGACTAGTGTAAAGGAATTGCTCCACCTTACAGAACACATTCCACTCCTACACCCAACAAAGCCCTAACACAAAACTTAGAAGATCCATTCATCAATTCTGATGCTTTTTAGCCACATAGAACTCACATTTAAAAGCATATTACACAGCTATTTACCATGTCACTCCACGTGTTCTACTACAACGATACGAACTGCACCCATTAATTGAAGGATTTCGCTGTGGCCACTGAACTCTATGTTATGCTCCAGCTCCCTCCCGCCGGAATCTGTGAGAGAGATTCCAAAGCAACAAGGGTTATGCTATCACCAGCACTAGGGATGCACACCTTTAACACCATATTGCTCACACTTGATGCGAACTAAATCACTTACTATCCATTGACCTCTCCACATCCAATCAACGATAAATCTCTTTCAGAGCGTCACAGCTAGGCAAGAGAAAAGAGTCACCACGAGCGTGCATCTCACCACTGAGGAGTAGCCCAATGATCTTCTACACTGCCCAGAGCGACCAACATAATCATCATCTGCAACAGTAACCATATCCGGATCGTAACGGCAAAAACAAGCACAACACACACCTGATACACACTGTTCTGTACCAACCCCACACACACTTCATACGGATTAACCTCGGGTCAGCGCTCCCCGTTTTCCACAGCCACAAAATTTAGACCTCATCTGCGTTTACTGCCACTAACACAGCACAATTCAAAATACCAATAGTGCTGACGCAACGTATAGCGGGCCACCACAGTCACCATGACCCACCTCGAGAGACGCTGACAGTCATATATCCGTAGAAGCCAGCGGAATATACATTATCACACAAAACTTGAATGAAATTAAACTAGACAAAAAACAAGCAGAGACTTCTCAGTGGCCTACGTTTACTACATTCATATCCCTCTGCTTCTCTCAACAGCAACGCATCGTCACGGCAGCACAGATACCCACAAGGGGACGCCCGCAAAACAAATGACACCCTGCACAGCCTTAGCGACGTGAACGAGCATAACGCCCCGTAAAGACAACTTTCTGGTCTCGCATAACCTTACACCGAACCATTGTCACCCTCCACTAGAATGAGCATAGAAGGCCAAGCGCCCCCATCAAGAGACAATAGATAGCTCAAGAAGAGACGAGGTAGCACACGAAACACTAGGCAACAACCATACATATCAATCTGCATTACAGACATTATTACAGAAGCGCGAGAAAAAACCTAGCGCCTGTTTGATCCAGCACCCTTCAACCAAGAACAGCGAGAGCGTCGGAGGTGCTACATTACAATGACCCCTCCGTCCCCCAACCCAGTATCAGAAAACCAAGGTGTGAAAGCATCAGAGCGCACTCATCTACAAACACTGACACATCAAACCAAGGTCGACATACGTGCGCAGAATGCCCCCTGACAGAACACTCCAGAGATACTCGTTGCTCATCACCCCAAGTATACTCCTAAGAGACTGAATAGCAAACCAAACCAACACAATATTGGTCTACGATTCGGTGCGATACCACCACACATTTGACCTCGGAGCTTATGCTTTAGCGAGAATATCGCGGAGAAGTGTACCAATGTCGATCGCATGGTTAACCTTGCAATTAATCGCAAACATACCTCCTTGATCGCAATCGTCTCCTTACACACCGCTCGCGAGTAATGGCTCACAGATCTGTGGACCTGCGCTAACGCACGTCCAATGAACTCCTGATGCAGTAGGACTTCTGCGGGAGGCACTATCTCCGAATTCGAGGCACCACGTCTTCTCTAGCTAAGTCTAGACCACTAGAATTGAAGGGTAGCCTTGACAAGAACCCTACGCAAGTGCATATCAGACACACGTCCACACTTCCTGATCAGCTCTAACTCACTAATTTAAATGACAATAAATCTCACCCGCGCCAAAATCCTGCTCGGCTGCGAAACCAAATCCTGCACCGACTCCTCACGCAAGATACATAACTATCGATTATGTGGTCGAGCTTCACACACCACAATCGCCTAGAACGCGTTCATCGCCCACCTGCGATACACCTCTCTATGCGACACTCAGCGCATAAATCACTTCTACTATGACGAGCATATCCGAAGAACTTCCAGCACATAGATGCATGTGGAACACCCGCAAGGATAATCACTAGAATCATGTGGTACACCCTCTACCGCAACCTTATCTCGTAGACTCACGCTACTGATGTTTCACCAAAGATCAGCTCTACATTTCTCTGTTGTCTACCGCCACACCGTGAGCGAGGAGTTATTGAAGGTCATCCTTCGCCGCGAGAGCACCTGATTACACCAGAGTATCATGCATCATAGAGACCAAAATATAATACTACAGCAATGCTTTCATATCATTCTCAACAAATCTGCCCTAGAATTCAGTTCGCTATCAAACACTTCCAGTTAATTAAGAAGTACAACATCAAGATCGCGTCCACAACAAGAGAAATGGGCAGTTATTCACAAAGAATGGTCATCTTCAGGAAGCGCATATACACATCACATCCAAAAATCACATACAATCACTCAATCAATTGAATACCGTCAGACACCTCATTTCGATAGAGCACATTCAAGGCAGTTCCAGATGCGCGTATCCTCTATCCGACGAATTCAATCTGTGGACGAGAGAGTCTTACGCCAAGCATATCGCCAGAGCAGACATTCCACCACCTCGAGAGACAGCGCTGGACATGTCAGTATAATCGTCGAATATAGAGTATTGCTGACGATACGCTACTATATACTCTTCGAGCTCTTAATTCTGCCGCGACTTAGCTCACTCACAACACCAAACATCTGCCTGCGTCATGCGTGGGCACACCACCAGACGACGATCTAGCGAGAAGAGCTCCGCGACTAACTTCTAGTAGCATAGCATTATCTAGTTCACCACTTTAACCCATGCAAATATTGTGGTCCAATTCTCCCTTCATCGATAGAGCCTCAGCGGCTATCTCCACAACTTCCAACACCACTCGTAATCACAGAGCTAAAGAAGATTCTAGCCATCTCAATCGACAACATATCGCTGCTGAAGATCACTATCCCAATATACCCTAGCAGTATAGATCACCACATAACAACTACACACATATACCATCGCGAGTATCCCCACATATCACAACATTCCTCATGTCACACCCATGTGTCACTCCAAAATACATATATCCACACAAACCTCGAACATGAAGAATATACCTTCGAGCTAGACTTTCTTTCCAAAATCTTGTGTATTTTCCAAATCCACTCTGCTGCACACATAACATCCGCACTAGGAAATACAATGCTTCGCGCTTTCGCACACCAGATATAAATGCAGCTTAATGTTATACACACTCACAAATTGTTCTCGAGTCACATAACAACTCCGTCATATATACACGAGGAGAAACTCTCATACGCAAAATATATAATATTACCTAATACATAGCTATAGCTAGAGTACATCTAATCAAGAGCAGGAAGGATCATAAATTCCAAAACACCTAAACATAATACTATCGCTTTTCACCACCTGAACCCAGTCCAAACCTAGAATCTCTTAAACTCTATAAGACCCGCGTCCATAGGGACAGTAGCAGCCTTGGACATTAGTCCCAAACACACTCAACCACACTGCGGCACTATATCGTACTCTCCCACAGACTACCAACGCCTATATACAACTGCCAGTGTCATCTCGAATCCATGTCGGCCGAAACAAGGCATCCGCAGTACAATGATGCTCCCATCATGTGTGTCATTACCCTAATATTATATTCACAATGTCCTCTGTTGCGATCTACACGCACAAACTAACATTAAGTAGCGAGAGCATTCCTGAGAAATCGCCCCAGCACCAGACATCCTCAGCGACTAAGCTCGAGCTAAGAGCGGCACGCGATATATGCCTAAAAATTGTCCACATGACACGACTATCATTCTCCTCCACAGTACTCGTCTTGCGACGAGCCGAGACGCGACCACCATGCTTAGACTCGATCTGCCCACATGCCGAACTACTGAATGCACATCACTTTGCTCATATTTTTCACTACCGAGTGTTGTCTCACCTGTACCCCGAAACACTCCCACTTCGCCCAGACACGACTCCATTACCACAATTCCAATATACATTTTCTACACCTAATATACAAGTCATAGAGTTTCTTTCTCCTCACCACTATCTTTTAACGCGCCTTCGAAATCGACCACACATACGTGACAGTGCCGCTTATCTTTATGCTGTAGCGCCCTTGACATATACAAATCACAATTCATTCACACAACAATATACACACCAACCAAATTAATCTAAAAATGTCAAAAACATCAAACTAATAATTTTCTCTTACAGAGTAGAAATTGATCACATGTAATGCAAAGCGAGACTCGTGTGAGAGAGCTACAATGCGAGCCGTCATTTCCTCTCAAAGACTAAGCCACACGCAGACTACGTAGCCGCCGAGTTTCTACTGCAAGAGTGCATACTGAGAATGATACTACACTCAAATTTAGTAAGCATAATAATTCTGCACAAATATAGATAACATCCCTACAGGACATATCCATACATCTTTCCACCTGAAGAACACTACACGCGCCACATCAATCTATACTCAATCGCCAGCAGAGGTGCACGACAGGGAGCAAAGCAATCGGCAACAACATATAGCTCTAGAGAGCGAACCATGCTGACTGGCGATGCTTGAGAGCACAACGACCCTAAGTGTACACACAAAACGCACGCAAATCAATAAGGCCGAAGCAGAGAACAAAATGAGAAAGCTACGAATGTGAGAAAGAGGCAACCACAAACCCAGAGTTATCTTGCCTTACCTAGCGAGCGAGCAGCACTAGATCGGTAACAAGACGCGCTGATTCGTGACCACCATGCCCGACCAAGAGATCCTCTTCACAAGTCACTGGTCTACTAAGCCGGCACCAACGCGGACGCTAACACTTCACTCAACTTGAGTATTCACATGTGCGAGTGACAGAGAAGTTACTCAACCCACTACCCACCCACGAGTTTCTGTCACTAGATCTTAACAGACACCATAAACATCTAGTTCTAATTGCACCATGGAGAGAATGGGAACTATGACAAGACAGCCTTAAACGAGCGCACAGCTACGATCACTACGATGTACGCACTCCACTCCCACAACAACGTGGATCATCACGACCAAGTAACGCGTCTGCTCTGTGAGCTCTTCATATGCAAAAGTAGAAAGGCTCTTGTTGAGACGATGCGCGAGCCACACTCGATGAGCGACACACTAGATACCATCAAGTGCTCCCATCTATCTATGAGCCTCTGCATACAAAGACTCAAGTCCACCATGTCGTCAGCGTCTCACTAGGCCTCCGAGATTCAAAATCGTCAAACACAGCTCGATGCAGAGAGAACCCCCTACATCGTGACCATTCTCTGCGCTGAGCCTTAGGACCAAATTTCTACCGTTTCTATAGTCACTTCTCAGATTACATAACAACTTTTCTGCACTCCTAACATGTAATTCACGTAAGGTGCGTTATCTTGCTACACGAAGTCCTCAAGTTGTCAGGCTCGCCTCAAGACGACCTACGCTCAACAAGGGAGCAAATGGTCACTTCCAGAGCAGCGATCCCATGGAGGACACTCAATCAAACACTCCACGGAGCTGGAACGAAGGACCCGAATCATAATATCAAAGAGAGAGACAAAGCGGGGTCGCAAGGCCGATGGTTTGCTGAAGAGGAAGGCTCTGTACTTTTCCTTCGGCTCTCTCCGATCGAGCGAGGCTTTTCTTAGTCGAGGTTAATTGAACAGACACGCGCCTGGAATTACATCGGCCACTTGACTAAACAACACGAGATTACACGGCACCTAATACCCTCAGTCGACCACGTACACATGAGCAGATTAAAGCGCTCTAGAATATCAACACATGCTGGCGAAAATAACACTCAATCAGACAAGACATGGAGCAGCATACCGATGCAATACTGATACTAGTGCGGACGCATCTCTATTCGCCAAATCATAGACACCACCAGTCAAATCAACTATAGTAGATCCCACTAAAGTACCACGGCCGATCAGCATAATAAGCACCATATACGCACTCTCAAAGAAAATCCAAGCCCACGCAATCACCCATCAAAAGTGAACGGACCCATGATTGCGTAAGAATCCGAATACCAAGAAACTATATGAACATCATCAGTGAGACACGAACTCTCCCGTTAAGATCTCTGAAACAACAAGTACAGCGTAAATTACTAACTATATATGAGCAGCCATATTGGAGTAATCCACAAAAATTTTAGTGTGAGCTCTTAGTGTGTAGTTATTCCTAACTATGGAATTTGTCTATAATATATTATTTCACGAGATTATACTTATCATCATCCATAATGTTGTGTGCAGCAGTAGTTGCATTATAAACCGAACAAAACCCCCAAAAAAGAGCTATTTGCCTTATAGAGGTATGTTTAGAGTAAAAAATTACGAGACAGGTGAGAACATAAGAAACATAGAGCCCGGCTAGAAACTAAACTCCTCCAACATATCGTCCTGACTCTATGGGTCAGAAATGTCCTTGATACAAAATTTTCTCCCAGACCTTTGAGATTCTTGTCCAGTCCATGGAGTGGCTTAAAAACCCCAAAAGCAGCTTTTTTTGAGTGTTCAGGAAATAAGGGATTTTTTGGGATTGTTTTAAGGAAATGAGGGATTTTTGGGATTGCTTTAAATATCCAAGTGCAATTTCAGAGCCTTTGGGATGAGGAGGGAAGGCGGGCAGGGATTTGGGAATCTGGGATGGGATCTGGCGAATCCCGAGAGCTTTTCTGGCTTCAAAATCCCACATGGAATTCCTTTGGGGTGAGCGCCTCGCTGTGCCGGCGTCAGGAAGCGCAGCTGGGCAGGGAGATTTTGGGATTTGGGGAATTTTGGGCAGAAAACCCCACTGAGCTCTCCCTCCTTTGGGATCGCGGCCTGGATGGAGCCATTCCCTGCTGTGAGGAGGGAGCTGCTTTCCAGTTGTTTTCCAGTTGTTTTCCAGCTTTTTCCCAGCTGTTTTCCGGCTGTTTTCCTGATGTTTTCCAACAATTTTCTGTCTGTTTTTCCACCATTTTCAGGCTGTTTTCCAACTCTATTCCAGCTTTTTCTCAGCTGTTTTTCCAGCTGTTTTTAAACCATTTTCCACCTGGTTTCTGACTAATTTCCCGATGTTTTTCTGCTGTTTCCTGGTCTTTCTGTTTTCCAGCCATTTCCAGCTGTTTCCAGCTTTCAGATCCAGATTTCGCTGTTTTTACCATTTTCACCTGTTTTCTGGCTACTTCCTGGCTGTTTTTCTGCTGTTTCCTGTTTTCCAACTGTTTTCCAGCCATTTTCCAGCTGTTTCCCAGCCTTTTCAGCCATTTCCAGCCACTTTCAAGCTGTTTTTTAGCCATTTTCCACCTGTTTTCTGACTATTTTCCAGCTGTTTTTCTGCTGTTTCCTGGCTCTTTTCCGGCCTTTTTCCAGCCATTTCCAGCGGTTTTCCAGCTGTTTTCCAGCTGTTTTCCAGCCATTTCCAGATGTTTACCAGGCATTTCCAGCTGTTTTCCATCCATTTCCCATCCATTTTCCACCTTTTCTGCCCCGTGGCTCTGTCAGGGCTGTACCCATGGAAATCCAGGCTGACTCAGCGCTCACCCCTTGACAGCTTTGGAGCTCCGGCCCCGTCTCCACACGTTTTTCCCCTCAGGAATATTCCTGGGAAGCAGCAAAGCCACCGTGACTCACCCTGGGCTTTGTCCCCTCTCCCCTCAAGGGCATCGCGGGCACGGACGTGGCCAAAGAGGCCTCGGACATCATCCTGACCGACGACAACTTCACCAGCATCGTCAAGGCCGTCATGTGGGGCCGCAACGTCTACGACAGCATCTCCAAGTTCCTGCAGTTCCAGCTGACCGTCAACGTGGTGGCCGTCATCGTGGCCTTCACCGGGGCCTGCATCACACAGGTGAGCTCACCTGGACAGAGTGGACATAGGGGTGGTCATCGTGGCCTTCACGGGGGCGTGCATCACCCAGGTGAGCAGAGTGGACATAGGGGTTCATCATGGCTTCACGGGCTGCATCACCAGGTGACAGAGTGGACATAGGGGTGGTCATCGTGGGCTTCACCGGGTGGAAAGTCACCCAGGTAGCTCACCTGGACGTGTGGACACAGGGAGACACACAGGGGTGGTCATCATGGCCTTCAGAGGGGCCTGCATCACTCAGGACAGGATGGACACAGGGGTGGTCATCGTGGCCTTCACAGGGCCTGCATCACACAGGTGAGCAAAGTGGACAGGGGTGTGGTCATTGGGGCGTGCATCACCCAGGTGAGCAGAGTGGACAGGGGTGTGGCAGGGGCGTGCACACCAGGTGAGCAGATGGACAGGGGTGTGGTCATCGTGGCACGGTAAGCTCACCTGGACAGTGTGGACACAGGGAGCACAGGGGTGGTCATCGTGGCCTTCACGGGCCTGCATCACCAGGTGAGCAGTGGACAGGGTGTGGTCAGCTCATCACCAGGTGAGCAGGTGGACAGTGTGCAGGGGCTGCATAACAGTGAGCAGGGGACATGGGGTGGTCATCGTGGCCTTCACTGAGGGGGAAATGACCCAGGTGAGCTCACCTGGACAGTGTGAACATGGGGATATGGGGATGGTCATTGTGGCCTTCACCGGGGGGAAATCATCCAGGTGACCTCACCTGGACAGAGTGGACACAGGGGGACGTGGGGACACACAGGAGCTGGTCGTTGTGGCCTTCACCAGGGCCTGCATCACTCAGGACAGTATGGACATAGGGGGACATGGGAGTGGTCATCGTGGCCTTCACCGGGGTTTGTATCACCCAGGTGAGCTCACCTGGACAGAGTGGACAAGGGGTGTGGTCATGCGTGCATCACCAGGGAGCAGGTGGACATGGGGTGGTCATCGTGGCTTCAGGCCTGATCACCAGGACAGGAGGACACAGGGGTGGTGCATCGTGACCTTCAGAGGGGCCTGTGTCACCCAGGACAGGATGGAGAGGGGTGTGGTCATTGTGGCCTTCGTGGGGGCCTGCATCACTCAGGTGAGCTCACCTGGACAGAGTGGACATGGGGACACAGGGATGGTCATGTGCCTTCACGGGCTGCATCACCCAGGTGAGCTCACCTGGAGTTGATGCAAGGCCCCCTACCACGAAGGCCACAATGACCACACCCCTCTCCATCTTCCCTGGGTACAGCCCTCTGAAGCACGATGACCACCTGTGTCTCCCTGTTCCACATTCCGGTGAGCTCACCTGGTCATTTCCCCCTCTGAAGGCCACGATGACCACCCTATGTACTTGTCGTGAGCTCACCTGTGGTGATCACCCCGGTGAAGGCCATCGATGACCACTCCATGTCCCCTATGTCCATACTGTCTGAGTGATGCAGGCCCTGGTGAAGGCCAACAACGACCAGCTCCTGTGTGTCCCCAGTCCCCTGTGTCATCTTCCAGGTGAGCTCCCTGGATGATTTCCCCCGGTGAAGGCCACATGACACATCCCCATATCCCCATGTTCACACTGTCCAGGTGAGCTCACTGGGTCATTTCCCCCTCAGTGAAGGCCAGATGACCACCATGTCACTACTGTCCGTGAGGTCACCTGGGTGACGCAGGCCCCGGTGAAGGCCAGATACCACGCCGTGTCCCCATCCTGTCCCTGAGTGATGCTGGCCCCGGTGAAGGCCCGATGACCATCCTGTGTCTCCCGTGTTCCAACACTGTCCAGGTACTCAAACCTGGGTCCATTCCCCTCGTGAGGCACGATGACCACCCCCATGTCCACTCTGTCCAGGTCAGCTCACCTGGGTGACACAGGCCCCGACGAAGGCCAGAAAAAAAAAAAAAAAAAAAAAAAAAAAAAAAAAAAAAAAAAAAAAAAAAAAAAAAAAAAAAAAAAAAAAAAAAAAAAAAAAAAAAAAAAAAAAAAAAAAAAAAAAAAAAAACAATGAACAACAACCCTCCAATAAAATTTCCTGGGGGTTTTTGGGGGGGGGGAAAAACGCAGTTTTTTCCCCCCTGGGGGGGGGGTGAAGGCCACAATGACCACACCCCTCTCCATCCTGTCCTGGGTGACGCAGGCCCCTCTGAAGGCCACGATGACCACCCCTGTGTCTCCCTGTGTCCACTCTGTCCAGGTGAGCTCACCTGGGTGATGCATGCCCCAATGACCACCCCTATGTCCACTCTGCTCACCTGTGTGATGCACGCCCCTGTGAAGGCCACGATGACCACCCCTATGTCCACTCTGCTCACCTGTGTGATGCAGGCCCCGGGAAGCATGATACCACACCCTTGTCCACTCTGCTCACCTGTGTGATGCAGGCCCCG
>VKON01003209.1:32850-64587 GCA_009741485.1 Malurus cyaneus samueli | reverse complement strand
GGAAATGTCCAGAAATGGAGGAAATGTCCAGGAATGGGGGAAATGTTCAGGAATGGGAAATGTCCAGGAATGGATGCAGGATGGGTTCAAAATAGAGCAGAAATGGGGGTGTCAAAGAAAGTCGATGAACAGAGTCCAGGAATGGGGAACAAACGCGTGCAACAGGAGCTGGGGACACTTTCAGGGATGGGGACAGGTAGGAGCTGCCAGTCTCTATCAGGGGTCAGCGACCCCGAGCAGTGGGAAAAGGGGCCGGGAACGGCGCGGGGTGACGGGGATCAGGTACCTCAGGCCGCACGGGGTCCTCGATGCCCACCACAGCGATGCAGGTGAGGTCGGACAGGATCTCGTTCTCGCTGTCCCAGTCGGGCTCGGCGTCGGCGGGGAAGTCGCGGAAGGCCAGGCAGATGGTGCGCAGCCCGTGGCACGCCATGGGCTCGATCACCTTCTTCACCATCTCGTCCCTGTCCTTGGCCTTGAACACGCGCGGCTCGCCGTTCTTGTCCAGGATCTTGGTGCACCTGGGGTCAGGGTGGGGCAGGGTCACCTTCCTGTCACCTCAGCTGCGGGAAGGGTGATTCCCCACCACCGTAGAACCTTGCAGGTTCACCAGAATCCACCCAAAAAAGCTCGGCGTGTTTCTGTTAACTCATCCGGGAAAAGGGCACAGCCCCTTTCCACAGGACCTTGCAGGTTCACCGAAACCACCCCAAAAAAAGCACTCGGCACATTGCTGTCACCTCACCTATAGGAAGGGTAACATTCCCCTTCCACAGGACCTTCCAGCTTCCCCAAATCCACCCAAAAAAAATGCTGGGAACATTCCTGTCACCCCAACTACAAAGAGGTGGCATCATTTTTCCCACAGCTGACTCCAGCTATCCCCAAACACCCCAAAAAACTCCATCAGCACCTCCCCCACAGTCCTCCCAACCCACCCTCTGCATGGGGCAGCCAGAGCCCGTCAGTGCCACGGGGCTGGGGATGAGGGAGAAGGAGGAGGAATGAGGAGGAGAAGGAGGAGGAGGCGGAGGAGGAGGACAAAGAGAGGTTGAGAATGAGGACAAAGAGATAGAGGAGACAAGGAGAAGGAGGAGGAGAAATGAGGAGAATGTGGAGCAAGGGAGGGAGACGAGAAGAGGGGAGGATAGGCGAAGGGTGGGATAGGGACAGGGATGAGGAGGAAGAGGTCAAGAGGGAGGTTTGAGGATGAGGAGAGAAGGAGGAGGAAGATAAGAGGACGAGGACAAGAGGACGAGGAGAAGAGGACGGGAGGAGACAAGGAGGACAAGGAGAGAAGACAAGGAGGATGAGGACAAGGGGACAAGGACGAGGACAAGGGGACGAGGACAAAGGGGAGGATGAGGTGGAGGACAAAGAGGACAAGGAGGAGGATGAGAAGGAAGAGAAGGAGGAGGTGGAGGAGGATGATGGAACAAGGAGGTGAGGACGAGGTGAGAGACAAAAGAAGGATGAGGCAAGGGGATGAGACACGAACAAGGACAAGGAGGAGGACAAGGAGGAGGACGGACGAAGAAGAGGAGGAGGAAGACAAGAAATGGTAACAAGTAGGATGAGGATGAGGATGAGGAAGACAAGGGGACGAGGATGAGAACAAGGACAAGGAGCAGGAGGACAAGGACAAGGGGACGAGAACAAAGAGAAGGATGAGGACAAGGGGACGAGGACAGAGAGGATGAGGAGGACGGAAGGAGATGAGAGAGGAGAAGGAAGACGAGACGAATGGAACAAGAGGAGAGGACGAGATGAGGGACAAGAAAGGAGGATAGGCAAGGAGGAGAGGACGAGGAGGAGGAGGAAAGGACAAGGAGATGAAGGCGAAGGGAAATGAGGTGAGGACAAAGAGGCAGGAAGGAGGATGAGAGAGAGAAGGAAGGAGGTGGAGGAGGACTATGAACAAGGAGGTGAGGACGAGGTGAGGAGGACAAGGGGACGAGGATGAGAAAAGGATGAGGAGGAGGACAAGGAGCAGGAGGACAAGGACAAGGGCGAGAACAAAGAGAAGGATGAGGACAAGGGGACGAGGACGAGGATGACGATGACAACGAGGGGCATTTACTTGCGCAGGATGATCTCGGAGGCGCCCTTGCTGTACATGCGGAAGCCGCCGCCGCTGCTGCGCAGGACGGTGCTCATGGATTTGCGCACGGAGTTGAAGGTGTAGACCTTGTAGAGCTTCTCCTCGGGCACCTCGTTGCGCACGGCCTGGTAGTCCTGCTTGAGGTCCAGCACGAAGCCCAGCAGCGCGCACTCCGTCTTGTTGCCCACCTGCCGCGGCAGCCCTCCTTCCTTCTCTGGAGGCTGGGGAGAAAGGATGGAGAGGAGATGGGAAAATGATGGTAAACCATGGAAAATGATGGAAAAAATGATGGAAAAATGGTGGGAAAATGATGGGAAAATGGTGGGAAAACGATGGAAACAATGGAAAATGATGGAAAAATAATGAAAAATGATGGGAAATGATGGAATGATAGAGAAAATGATGGAAAAATAATGGAAAATGATTGAAAAGTAATGGAAAAGTGATTGAAAAGTAATGGAAAAACTATGGCAATTGATGGAAAAGCAGCAGAAAAGCAATGGAAAAGTGATGGAAAAGTGATGGAAAAAACAATGGAAAATGATGGAAAAATAATGGAAAAATAATGGAAAAATGATGGAAAAACGACGGAAATTTACAGAAAAGCAGCAGAAAAGCCATGGAAAATGATGGAAAAGCAATGGAAAAGTGATGGAAAAGTGACAGGAAAGTATGATGAAAAAACAATGGAAAATGATGGAAAAGTGATGGAAAAACAATGGAAAAGTGATGGAAAAGTGACAGGAAAGCATGATGAAAAAATGATGGAAAATGATGGAAAAGTAATGGGAAGAGACAGAAAAGCAGTGGAAAAGCAATGGAAAAGTGACAGAAAGTGATGGAATGTGATGGAAAAGGATGAAAAAGCAATGGAAAAGTGATGGAAATGTGACAGAAAAGCACAAAAGAAAGAAGTGGAAAGATGGAAGTGAGAGAAAGTGATGGAAAGTGATAGAAAAGATGATGAAAGTGACGGAAAAGTGAAAAAAAGTGATGGAAAACAAGAAAATGATGAAACTGATGGAAAATTGGGAAAAGTGACAAAAAAAGGACAAAAAATGATGGAAAAGTGATGGAAAAATGGTGGAAAAATGGATGGAAAAGCGATGCAAAAGCGACGGAAAGCAACAGAAAGAGGGGAAGGAATAGAATGGAAAGAATGGATGGAAAAGGAATAGGAATGGAAAAGGATGGAAAGACCATGGAATAGCAAAGGAAAAATGGCGGAAAAGTAACAGAAAAGTGACAGAAAAGCGATGTAAAAATGACACCAAAAGCAGGCATGGCAGAGCAGCCCAGGCAAGAACGAGCGGCGGCTCACCAGGATTTTGGAGGTGTAGGCCGAGTTGATGGCCACGCCGTGCACGATGAGGTCCAGCACCTTGGGCAGGATGGCCTCGGGGTCGGGGATCTGCCGGTAGTGGGTGTCACCCACGTAGGCCTGCACCACGGTCATGCGGTTCATGGTCAGCGTGCCCGTCTTGTCCGAGCAGATGGCCGTGGCGTTGCCCATGGTCTCGCACGCGTCCAGGTGCCTCACCAGGTTGTTGTCCTTCATCATTTTCTGCGGGAGGCGGAGAGATCAGAGCCAGACCAGGCTCGGACCCCTCCTCGCTCCAAAACGCCGCGCCACGGCCACCTCACCTTGACCGAGTAGGCCAGCGAGATGGTGACGGCCAGCGGGAGCCCCTCGGGGACGGCCACCACCAGCACGGTGACGCCGATGATGAAGAACTTGACGAAGTACTGGATGTAGATGGGCGTGCACTCGGCCAGCCAGGGCCGCTTCTGCACGCGAAGGTGTCGATGACGAAGTAGAGCACCAGGATGATGACGGTGATGGCCGACATGATCAGCCCTGGGGACGAGGATGGGGTCAGGGAAAAACCTGGACAGTTCTCCAAAACAATCCAAAAAAATCTGGGAACATTCCCATCACCCCGACTACAAAAGTGGGAATCCCCTGTCTCACACAGCTCCTTCCACCTTCTCCCAAGCCCACCTAAAAAACTGCTTGGGACATTCCTGTCACCCTCTCTACAAAAAGGGCACACCCCTTTCCCTGATGCCTTTTAGGGTTTTATTTTCCAAAAAATGCTGGGAACATTCCCATCACCCCAGCTACAAAATGTGGGAATCCCCATTTGCACAGTTCCTTCCACCTTCTCCCAAGCCCACCTAAAAAACTGCTTGGGACATTCCTGTCACCCTCTCTACAAAAGGGCACATCCTTTTCCCTGATGCCTTTTAGGGTTTTATTTTCCAAAAAATGCTAGGAACATTCCCATCACCCCGACTACAAAAAGTGGGAATCCCCTTTCACACAGCTCCTTCCACCTTCTCCCAAGCCCACCTAAAAAACTGCTTGGGACATTCCTGTCACTCTCTCTACAAAAAGGGCACACCCCTTTCCCTGATGCCTTTTAGGGTTTTATTTTCCTTTATTTTTAATTACCTTAATTTTTATTTTTTGGTTTAGTTTTTAATTTTAATTTTTACGTATCTGCGATCCTGTAATTGTTTAGTGCAGTTTTAAGTTCCTGCTTCTGGTTTTACACAACAGAGTTCCTCGGCAGGAATTCCAAAGTCAAGGACACCTCATTGTCCCCAAGGCCCAAAAGATGGAAACAGAGAATTGGGGGAGCCATGAGTTTGGAGAGTCATTTGGAGATTCAGCCCCAAAATGGACAAAACTGAGAAAACGTGTAAAACCCCATGAGCCATAGTCCATTGTGGCTGGGCTGGGATGCCCTGATGTTTCGCTGAATATATTGAGTTGTTGAATATTCAATAAATATGGTTATTGAATATTCAATAAATAGAACTTTTAATTCTCTTAATTCTGTCCAGCCTCCGTTTTATAACTCTCAGTATTATTGAATACTCAATAAATGTAACTCCTTTTTATTCTCCTAATTCTGTCAAACCTGTTTTTATAACATTCAATATCACTGAATATTCAATAAATAGAACTGCTTTTTATCCTCTAATCTTTGTCCAACCTGTGTTTTTTGTAATATATTCAATATTGAATTATTCAACAAATAGAACGTAGATTATTTATTTCTCTATTATTTTGTCCAGCCTCTGTTTTTATAACACCAATATTACTGAACGTTCAATAATAGAACTCCTATTTATTTCTCTTAATTTATGCCCATCCTACTGGTTTTATAACATTCGATTTATTCAATATTGAACTGCTTCTTATTCTCTTTATTCTGGTCTAGAGCTTTTATAATATCCAAATACTATTGAATATTGACTAAATAGAAGCTGCTTTTTATTCTCTTTAATTTTATCCATCCCGTTTTTTGAACATCAGTATTATTGAATATTGAACCGCTCTTTATTCCCTTAATTTTATCTATCCCATTTTTTTATAATTTCAATATTATTTAATATTTCTAATAGAACTACTTTTACTCTCTTAATTCTGAATATACCCTGTTTTTATATTATTCAATTATTACTGAAATTCAATAAATGAAACGCTTTTTATTCTCTTCATTTTGTCCAGCCTCCCTTTTTATAACATTCTTTTTTATTGAATAGTCAAAAATAAGAACTGCTTTTTATTTTCCTACAATTCTGTCCAGCTCAGTTTTAGTCAGTGGGAATTTCAGTGGATTTTCAGACGGGCTCGGGGTCAACTCTGTCCCACTGGTCACTCTGTGCACTGGGTCACTCTGTCCACTCACCAGCTTGCCATCTGCACCGCCAGGCGCGTCAGCTTCCCCTGCAGCACCGACTTCTCTTCTTGGGCACCTTCACCTTCTTTTCTCTCACTTCTCCTCGTTCTCACGCCCTCCTGGCTCTTGGGGCTGGATCTCTAAGGCCACACCGTCCTGAGTTTTAGCTACAAAGCCCAGTGAGGGACAAACAGAAGACACCACGTGTGAACAGGAGAGAGACCCCGAGAACCTGGGGACACCGCTGAGTGAGGCATGGTGGTGAGATGAGAAACAGAGAGAGAAAACCAGAGAGAAATTCCCAGCACCAGAACACTCCCGACGGACCACGGGTCGAGCCGCGGGCAGGCTCCTGTCCCCTGTCACCTCCCTGTGGGGCAGTTTTCTGTCCCTCCCCGTGGTGGCAGTTTTGTGCCATCTCCCTGCAGGGCAGTTTTCTGTCACCTCCCAGCACAGCAGTTTTTGTGTCACCTCCCCATGGGGTGGTTTTCTGTCACTTCCCTGCAGGGCGGGTTTGTAGTCACCCACCCCAACCCCACACCAGTTTGCGCCTCTGCAAAGACAACCCCCAGGCCGGATTTTGGGGTCTTCCTCCATCCTCTAACCCTACAGAGAACCGGGAATCTTTGGGCATGACCCCAAAGATGCTCCAGCACCCCAAACCCTCGATTTGTCCCCAATTTGTCCCTTGGTGCCACCTCTGCGTCACCCGCGGGACCCGCACGACGGAGATGGCGTGAGATGGAGAGGAGGGTTTAGAAATTGGGATGGAGATCGAAGAGCAGCGACCGGGAATCCTCAAATCCCAGCCTGGAGCCGTCCAGCGCGCCTTTAGGGTCTGAGACTCCCCGCTTCCCGATCCTAAAATGGTTGATCCAGCTGCAAGCTGCCCAGGGAAACCCGAGCCGGGAGATTTGGAGAGGGACAGGAATGGTGGCCGTGGGCGACACCCCGGGCCTGTCCCCTGCTGGCTCTGCCGCTGCCACTCGAGGCCACCCCGGACACCTCGCTGGTGACAACGACCCGACAGGGAACGACAAACACCGGAACACAGCTCGGACGGCAAAGAGGGAACTCAAACTGCTGAGAGAGAGAGAAAGAGAGGAAAAGAGAGAGAGGAGAGAGGTGGAGAGAGTGGTGCAGAGAGAGCATGGGTTCCTCCACGCCTGCAAAAACAAACGGTGAGAGACGACGAGACCTCACGGAGTGAGGCACATTGCGGGACAGGGGTGCAAGCCGTCCCCTGGGCCTGGCCCGGGGGGGGGGGATTTCATCCCAGAATCAAAATCTTAAGTTTATCACAAAATGAGATGCTCTGATAGAGGTCCGGGCTGCTGGAACAGCCCTGAACTCTCCACAAAAATGGCCTTTTGCCCATGCAGGGATAACGGATGTCCCATGGGCCTGGCCCTGTGGGAGGTTTCATCCCAGAATGACCCCAGCTCTGCCCCAAACACAAATCCTGCATGTGTGGGGCACGTGGAGATTTAAAATCCCAAATCCCTTAAATTTTTCCCAAAACGGGCACCAGCCATGGTCCAGGCTGAGGAAAAAGCCTCTGAATCCCTGAAAAATGGCTTTTCCCACTCAGGCGTCAACAGCATCCATGGGCCTGGCCCTGTGGGTTTTCATCCAGGACACCGGGGGGCACCCCCAGCTCTGCCCCAAACACAAATCCTGTGTGTGACGGGCA
This sequence comes from Malurus cyaneus samueli, assembly GCA_009741485.1. NCBI lineage: Eukaryota > Metazoa > Chordata > Aves > Passeriformes > Maluridae > Malurus > Malurus cyaneus. The sequence goes on along the minus strand of VKON01003209.1, from coordinate 57,101 downwards.
GTGGAGAGCTTTAAAATCGCCAATCTCCTGGCAGTTTATCCCAAAAAGCGGGATGCTTGGGTCAAAAATCCAGGCTCTGGAAGAGGTTCTGAGCCCCTGAAAATAGCTTTTCCCATGCAGGGACATGGGCCAGACCCTGGGGGATTATATCTCAGGAACACTGGGAGGGCATCCCCAGCTTTGCCCCAGACACAAAATCCTGCATGTGTAGGGAGATTTAAAACTCCTAAATCCTCAAGTTTATCCCAAATTGGTGATGCTCAACCAATGGTCCAGGCATGCTGAGAAGAGCCCTGACTCCTGAAAATCGTCTTTTTCCATGCAAGGACAATGCAGACGGTCATCCCAGTCAGTTTTGGAGCACTTGGGACAGCGACACGCCGGGGACCGCCGGCCACGGGACCATTGCACCCTCTTCACAAAAAACGAGGCGAGAGTACCGGCCGGAGCAGCCAAGAGCACAGAGATGATGGAAGAAGGAAGGGGAGGAGAGGAAGGAGAATGCTCGGTGTTAGTGGAGGTGCTGGCTCAAAGGATGGAGAGCTGGCGTTACTTTGTTGCGGTTTTCGGCGGGCTCCACTTTTTTTACCTGTTCAAAGAGAGAAAGGTGGGCAGGCGAGCTGGCCGGCCACGGTCACCCTCCGGAACAACGGGTCACTTTCCAGACATGGTCACCCTCGGACATGGCAACCCTCCAGACATGGTCAACCTTCCAGACTCTGTCACCCTTCCGATATGGTCACCTACCAGAATGTCACCTCGGACATGGTCACCCTCCAGACACGGTCCCCCTGGACCATGGTCACCCTCCAGACATGGTCAATCCTCCAGACACTGTCACCCTCTGGACACGGATCACCCTTTCAGATACGGTCACTTTCCGGACAACGGTACCCTCTGGACATGGTCACTTCCAGATATGGTCACCCTCCAGAATGGTCACCCATTCCAGACACGGTCACGTCTGGACACCGGTCACCCTCTGGACATGGATCACCCCCTGGAACAGTCACCTCTGACACGGTCACTTCCAGGCACGGTCACCCTCGGACACGGTCACCCTCCAGATGGTCACCCTCCAGACACGGTCACCTTCCAGGCACGGTCACCCTCTGGACACGGTCACCTTTCTAGACACGGTCACCTTCAGAATGGTCACCCTCTGGAACATGGTTACCCTTCAGAATGTTTACCTTTTTGCACACGTCACTTCCAGACATGGTACCCTCCGGACACGGTCCACCCTCCAGATATGGTCACCCTCGGACACCACGCCCCGTGTCCAGCTGGGATTGCTTTGAGGGGCCACTCCGGCAGTGGCCGGGCACCATACCCTCCAGACACGGTCACCCTATGGAACATTGGTTCACCCTCCAGATACGGGTAACCCTCTGAGCACGGTCACCTTTCGGACATGGTCCACCCTCAGACATGGTAACGTCCGAACACCTGCCCTGTTGTCCAGTGGGATGCTCTGAGGGGCCACTGTGGCTCCAGCCGGACATGCGTCACCCTCTGGACATCGCACGCCTCGTCCAGCAGTCAAAGCTACTGTGCCCCGGGCGCCCCAATCCAAGGATTCCAAAATTTCCAACCAGCAGCGCCTTTGAGGTTCTGGAAGCCACTTTGGGATTTTCAGGAGGAGAGCCGCGGGTCTGGGATGTGACCCCCACCCCAACAGAGCAGGGGGTGGGACCCCCAATTCCCCAGCGTGGCACACGGGGCCGGTGACGAGAGGTTTTGTGTCACCCCAGGACGGGGACAGGCCAGAGGAGCACCGGCGGGGTCAGGGAATGTCCCCCCTTACCTTTCTATACTTTCTTCATCCTCGTCGCCTGTCCCCCGTGCCCAGCGGGTGAAGATGATGCTGGTTGAGAGTGATGCCCACGGCCGTCACACCATCCCTGCCCGAGCCCATCCATCACGTGGGTGCCTGGCACAGGGGAATGTCACCAACCGCACCTCCGAGGGGAACTAAGTCATCCCGTCCAGGACGCCACCACCCACCCCAGGCGTGCTCCAAGCCCGTCCTGGGGACCCGGGGACATTGGGGGACACCGCGGACACGTCCCCAAGGCCAGGCCCACCAGCATCCCCCACCCCAGGGTGCTCCAAGCCCGTCCTGGGGACCCACCAGGGACACTGGGGACATCCCCAGGCCGAGGACCCACTGGCCACCCGCACCCCAGGGTGCTCCAAGCCCGTCCTAGGGGACACTGGGGAACACAGGGGACATGTTCCCAAGTCCAGGACCCCACCGCCATCGCATCCCATGGGTGCTCCAAGTCCTTCCTAGGGACACCGGGGACAATCCAGGACAAGGCCAGGACCCAAGAGGCTTCCCCCACCCCAGGGTGCTCAAGCTTGTCCCGGGGACACTGGGGACACCTGGGGACAGTGGAGGACACACCAGGACCCCACCAGGCCCCCAATCCCATCCCAAAAGCCGCCGCCCACCCCGTTGCTCCACCCAGGACCCTCACCGGCACAGCAGCATAGGGTCTTTGTCCATGGATTTCTTGGACTGGTCCGATCCCCGTCAGAGAGCTCTCATCAATTTTCAGGTCATTGACCCTGGATCAGGATCCCGTCTGCAGGCAGGAGATCACCTGGGAGAGGGAAAACTGGGAATCAGCCTGTTGGCTCACCCCACCCCAAATTACCCAAAATTAGGTTTTGTATGGCGTTCTGTCGAGACAGGCGCACATAAAATGAAATCCCAAATTCCCAAAACCTCATGGGCATGGGAAGGAATCCATGGGGGGAATTCACTCAGCGCTTCCCTTCTGGTTTAACAAATCCATCCCAAATCTCCTTCACAAATCCTTCCCAGAGTATTTTGGATATATCCAAATTGTTATCCACACTTGCTGAGGAGGGAAAAGAGCACGGTGTCAGGAGCCGCCTCCTTCCCCAAGGAGGAAAATTCCCAGGAACACGAGCAGGGCCTGGTTTATCCCCCAATAGATTTATCCCAAAAGCTGCATACTCCTGGGAAAGAAAATAATCCCAAGATCTCCTGGATGAGGAATATTCCCCAAAACCTCTTGGATAAGGAAATATTCTCAAATATCCCACAGAATAAGGAAATATTCCAAACGACTCTGGACAAAGAAATATTTCCCAATATCCCCAGAATAGGAAATATTCCCCAAAAATATCTGGATAAGAAAAATATTTTCCCAAATTCCCAGAATCAATATCCCTGGATAAGAAAATATTCCCAAAAATATCCCCAGAATAAGGAAATATTCCCAAAACCTTCCTGGATAAAGAAAGTATTCCCTAACATCTCCTGGATAAGGAAATACTACCCAAAATATCATAGATAAGGAATATATTCCCAACTATCCCCCTGGATAAGGAATATTCCAAAATATCCCCTGTACAAAGATTCTCCCCACCAACAGGCACAAAATCAGGAAAACAATCTGAAAACCCCCGATGGGGGCGGAGCTCAAGAGAAGCGAGCCGAGCTCCATTCCCACACGGGAGAATTCCAGGAATTCACGCTTTCCTCCGGGAAAAAAAGGCCTGGAAAAAAAAGGGAGGAGGATCATGGAAAAAAGGGGAACCCTCAGGCCCGGCCTGTAAGAGACCGCACTAAAGAATCCTTGACTTCTCTACGATCACTCGAGTGAACACCCAAAAAAAAGGAGAACCCGAGGGAAGAAAAGGGGGGACTCTTTTCTTGAAGGGGTCTGCATCGGATCAAGGTGGGGTGACAGCCAGATTTCCAGCTTCTAGGCTGGGCAGGTACAGTGAGTCCCCATGGATGACTGCTCTGTTTTAAAGAACATTCCCTCCCATCGCCTGACCCGATCCTCTCCATGCTCCACAAGTTTTCATCAGGTTTCATGCCTTAACACCTTGCTTTGGAGGGGGGTCGAGCATGGATCAAGTAGTGAAGCCAGGACTCGGCTCATGTTCGCAACCCCGCCCTTGGCTTGACAGCCACTCGCTTTTTGAAAAACTATAAAGTCTCCCCCGAGAAGACCCTACTGGAGATCTCTCCCGGAACGGATCCTGACGACCCTTGTGGAACTTTTGGAAGAGATCCGTCGTGAACTGTGGTAGCTATACCCACTCTCTCTCTTTCTTCTCCTCACCTCTTCTACCACAAATATCCAAATAAATTGTTCCTGATTATTTAAACGCACATATATTTGCCCTCGTTTTTCTTTTGCACTCGAGATTCCGACTAACAAACTCTCAACGACCCCCGCTTGGGTTAAGCGGATTGTCGCACGGGCCCCACCTACACGTATTATCTGGGCGATGTCGTCCCACACGATCTCGGCACGGGCGATCTGGTGACCTGGCCCTGCGGATGCGGTGAATTTCTGCTTCCTGCTCGATGCGGCTCTGGAGCTCGCGGAATTGCTTTCCTTGCTCCAGTCGTTGAAGGCGGTCACCAGCACCACGATGATCACGAGAACAGATGGCGGCGCCCTCGATCAGCCGGCCTGGACTCGCCCTCATCATCCACGCCGCCCGTGGAATGACCGCACATGTGGCGGAACGGTGTTAGGTAACCCTACACACTGCCCAAAGCTGCATGGATAACCTACACCTGCCCCAAAGCTGACTGGATACCATGGGATAACCCACTGGATAACCCTACACCACTGCCCAAAACCCCACTGGATAACACCTACACACTGCCCTCGATTGGGGGAAAATTCCAATGGGATAACCCCACACACTGCCGTGGGGAAACGCTGTTAGGTAACCCTACCACACTGCCCCAAGTTGAGAAAATCCACAATGGGGATAACCCACACACTGCCCCAAAACCCCACTGAATACCCGTATGGGATAACCCCACTGGATAACCCTACACACTGCACCGGGGTGGGGGAACGCCGATAGGTTAACCCTTACACACTTCCACCAAGCAGGGGAAAATAGCCCACTAGAATCCCCACACACTGCCCGGGGCAGAGGAAACGCTGTTAGATAACCTACACGCTGCCCAAAACCCCATGGATAACCCTACACCTGCCTCCAAAGCTGCACTGGATACCCCATGGGATAACCCCACTGGATAACCCAACATTGCCGGGGCGGAGAAACACCCACTGAGAAACCCCTACACACATGTTCCGAATGGGGAATGTCCAATGGGATGGAACCCCACACACTTGCGCGGGGTGGGGAACGCCATTAGGTAACCCTACACACTTGCCTGGGGTGGGCAAAATCCCACTGGATAACGCCCCACACTTGCCCCAAAATCCCCATGGGATAACCACCGGATAACCCTACACAGTGCCCCAGTGGAGAAAACCCCATTGGATAACCCCCTGGGATAACCCCACACAGTGCCCCAATACCCCACTGGATAACCTCGTTGGATAACCCCATGGAATAACCCCACTGGATAACCCCACACACTGCGCGGGGTGGGAGAAACGCCGTTAGGCAACCCTACACACTGCCCTGAGAGGGGAAAATCACTTTAGATAACCCCACACACTGCCCCGATTGAGAAAATCCCAATGGGATAACCCCACACACTGCTCAGGGGAGAGAAATCCCTACGGGATAACCCCACACACTGCCCCAAGTGGGGAAAATCCCATTGGATAACCCTGCACCATCCCAAATCCTGCTCCCAATGGGAATAGGGAATCTCTTGGGGTGATCGCCCCCATCCCAAACCCCACTCCCACAGGGAATAGGGCAGCTCATGGGGTGACTGCCCCCATCCCAAACCCCAATCCCACAAGGAATAGGGCCGTTCATTAGTCTGCCCCATGGGGTGAGCGCCCCCATCCCAAACCCTGTTCCCACAGGGAATAGGGCAGCTCATGGGTCTGCCCCATGGGGTGACCGCCCCCATCCCAAGCCCCAATCCCACAAGGAATAGGGCTGCTCATGGGGTGACTGCCCCCATCCCAAACCCCAATCCCACAGGGAATAGGGCCATTCCCATGAGCCCCCCGCCCCGAGGGACTCACTCTCATTGTCCCCGCCTGGGGGGTGGTAGAAGGACAGCCCCAGGGAGATGATGGCGGCGATCTCCAGGATGATTAGGGTCACGTCCTGCAGCGCCTCCCACACCAGCTGCAGGAATGTCTTGGCCTTCTTGGGGGGGATGAAGTTCTGCCCGAACACCTGGCGCCGCTTCTCCAGGTCTGTGGGGTTCCCGGACAGGCCTGGGGGGAAACGGGGATCGGGGGAAATAAATCCCATTGCTGAATCATGGGAATCTCACCGTTGTCCCTATAGAAAATCCCGCTGTCCCTATGGAAATCCCGCTGCTGTCCCCATGGGAAATCCCACTGCTGACCCCATGGGAAATCCCATTGCTGTCCCCATAAAAATACCATTGCTGTCCCCATGAGAATCCCATTGCTGACCCCATGGGAAATCCCATTGCTGTCCCCATAAAAATACCATTGCTGTCCCCATGGGAATCCCATTGCTGACCCCATGGGAAATCCCATTGCTGTCCCCATGGAAATCCCATTGCTGACTCCATGGGAATCCCATTGCTGACCCAATGGGAAATTCTGCTGTCTGCATGGAAATCCCCTTGCTGTCCCTATAGAAAATCCCATTGCTGTTCCCATAGAAATCCCATTGCTGTTCCCATAGAAAATCCCATTGCTGCTCCCATAGAAATCCCATTGCTGTTCCCATAGAAAATCCCATTGTTGTCCCTACGGGAAATCCCATTGCTGTCTCTATAGAAAATCACGCTGATGTCCCCATGGAAATCCCACTGCTGTCCCTATAGAAAATCCTGCTGCTGTCCCCATGGAAATCCCATTGCTGTCCCTATAGAAAATCCCGCTGCTGACCCAATGGAAATCCCATTGCTGTCCCCATGGAAATCCCATTGCTGATCCCATGGAATTCACCCCGGAGTGGCTGCCCAGCCCACCAAGGAGGATGTGGGGTGTCAAGGCATAAATAAATAAAATAGACATTATAAAAATAATTAATAATTAATTAATAATAAATAAAGAAATATAGAAATAAAGAAAATGCAAAGAATAAAAAGATAAGAAATAAAATGTATAAGAAAAAAAACAGAACTAAGTAATAGAAATAAATAAAATAGAAATAAATAAAAATGGATTAAAAGATATAAAATATAAATAGAATATAAATAATAGAAACCAAGAAATAAAAGAAGGAAATAAAAAAATAAAGAAGGAAAGAAACAAAAGAAATAAAGAGAACAAAAGGAATAAAAGAAATTAAAGAATAAAAAATTAAAGAATAAATAATAAAATCATTCAATAACAAAACAAATAATATAATATAAAGAAATAAAGAATAAAATTAATTAAAGAATAAAGTAATTCCTAAATCCTCCAAAACAGTGTTTTCCTGCCATTCTGGTGACAGCAGGGCCGTGTCCCTGTCACCATCCCCGGGGCAGGGGACACCAGGGACACCAGGGGACACCAGGCTGAGCCCGGCGAGTGCCAGTCACTGCCAGCTGGCACCGCCACCCTTGTTTACATAAAATGAGCCAGAAATCGGGGAAATCTGGGAAATCCCGGAAAATCTGGGTAATCTGGGTAATCTGGGAAAACCTGGGAAAACCTGGGAAAATCTGGCAGTACCTGTGGTCAGCCGATCCCTGACCCTACCAGGAGGAGCAGTGGGAAAAGAGTGGGGGGAGATGGGGAAGGGGAGGGACCACGAGCTGGGAGCGACCCCACAGAGAGAGAGGGGCATGGACGGGGAAAATGGGGAGGAATGGGGAGAAAAGGGAGAAAACAGGGAAAAAATGGGAGAAAACGGGAGGGAATGGGGATAAAAAGGGAGAAAAGGGGTGAAGATGGAGGAAAATGGGAAAAAAGGGGAAAGGGGGAGAGAAGGGAGAAAAGGGAGAAAAGGGGAAGAAAAAGGAGGGAAGGATAAAAGGGAGGAAGGGGTGAAAATGGGGTCAGAAATGGGGAGAAAAATTGGAGAAGGGGGAAAAATGGAGAAAAGGAGAAAACATGAGAAAAAGGGACAAAAAGGAATTGAGTCCTTCAGAGCCCCCTGGCAGTGACGGGTGACAGTGACAGTGACACGGCCACCCCCCCAAGGCCATAAATGCTGAGCGGTTCCCGGAGGGTACGATCGGTGACAATGACAGTGGCAGTGTGACAGAGCCACCCCCCAAAGCCATAAATGCTGGGGGGTCCCGGGTGCGCAGCCCCCCTGTCCGGTGCCACCTTAAGATGTCCCTCGGGGCCGCTGCCAGGTCCCGGGATGCTCCAGGAGGTGGCCCTGGACACGTCCCCGCGGTGCCTGGAGCAGCTTGGCAGTGACAGTGACGGGGACACGGCCCTCGCACTCGAGGGACAGTTCCGTGTCACCCTGGGGGACAGGGACACCTTCCTGCCAGCCCCGTGTCACCCTGGGGACAGGGACACCTTCCTGCCAGCTCCGTGTCACCCTGGGGACAGGGACACCTTCCTGCCAGTGCTGTGTGACACTGGGGAGAGGGACACCTCCCTGCCAGCCCCGTGTGACACTGGGGACAGGGACACCTCCCTGCCAGCCCTGTGTGACACTGGGGACAGGGACACGATGTACAGTTCCTGGCCAGCCCGCGTGTGACACTGGGGACGAGGGACCAAGCTCCCTGCCAGCCCCCGTGTCACCCTGGGGGACAGGGCAGCCTGTCCCTGCCATCCCCGTGTGACACTGGGGACAGGGACACCTCCCTGCCACACGTGTGTCACCCTGGGCGACAGGAACACCTTCCTGCCTGCCTCGTGTGACATTGGGGACACCGCTCTGCCCTCTCCGTGTCACTCTCAGAGACACCTCCCTGCCAGCTCCGTGTCACCAAGGGGGAGAGGGACACTCCCGTTTCACCCCGTGTGACACCAGGGGACACCTCCCTGCCTTCCCTATGTGACACCAGGGGACAGGGACACCCCCGTTTCACCACGGGTGGACACCTAGGTCATCCCTGCCTGTCCCCCGTGTCCCTCCAGGGACATTCTCTGCTCCCCACGTGTGACACGGAGGTCACCGCGCTGTCCCCCTGTGTCCTCGCCCGCTGTCGCCGCGGCCCCGCCCCAGCCGCAGGGACGGGAGGGGACGCGCTGGCAGCGATGGTGCGGCCGCGGTGTCCCCTCCCAGCCCCGGCGGTGTCCCCTCCCAGCCCCGGCGGTGTCCCCTCCAAGCCCCGGGCCGTGTCCCCCCCAGCCCCGGGCCGAGTCCCCTCCCAGCCCCGGCGCAGCGCGATCCGGACACACCCAGCGGGTGGAAAATGCGGATCACGGGCACGGCGGGACCGCCGGGAGCCGCGGGGACACGGGATGGGGGACACGGACACGGGACACGGGATGGGACACGGGACACAGGACACAGGACACAGGACATGGGACACAGGACACAGGACATGGGACACGGGACACGGGATGGGGACACAGGATGGGGATACAGGATGGTCCCATGGGGACAGGGTACAGTGCAACAAGGACACGGGATGGTCCCACAGGATGGTCCCCACAAGAACACGGATGGGACACAGGGACACGGGACAGTGTGCCACTCCCGGTGACACGCAGGGGGACAAAGCCCTGTGCCACCGCAGCGGGGTGATGGACAGAGGGACAATGAGAATGGGGATGGGACCAACATCGGGGGAGCAGGGGACAGGAACCCCACTGCAGTGGGATCACACAGAGGTGCCACAGCCCGCTATGGGATTTGGCTCTTCCCAAAAGTCCCAGTTTGCATTAAAGCGCCTTTCCTTGGGATGGGATTTGGGACAGGGGGCCGGCTTTGGGGTGGGACCGAGCCTTCAGCGCCCCTACAGGATCCTTTTGGGTTCTGCCGTCTCTGGTGCGGCCCCAAAGGAGCGCGATCCCGTTGGGCAGGGCCCAGCGCATTGTTCGTGACCCGGCCCCTGCGATTCCCCCGGGATCTGCCCGCTCCGTGACCACATCCCGAGATTGTCCGTCCTTCCCGCCCCACTCCGGCCCGGCTCCATCCCCCCTCCATCCTCGCTCCGGCCCTGCTCGTTCCCGCTCCATCCCCACTCCTGCCCCGGTCCCGTCTGGGAAGCTGCAAATCCCCTCCCCACGGCACCAAAAATAACCCACAATTGTCACAGCTGAGGGACAGCCCAGCCCCTGATCCCACAGGGAAACCCTTGGAGCCAGGATTGCGGGCTCCCTCCCCCCCGTGCGCCCCCAAAGCCTTGGATGGCTCCATCCCACATCCCACATCACATATCCCATATCCCATATCCATATCCCATATCCTATATCCCACAGCCCACATCCCATATCCTGATTCACATACCCCACATCCCACCTCCACAATGGATATGGGACCAACTGAGCTCGCCAACCAGAGCCACCACCCTCAGGCGTCACCTTGTGTAAGGGAAAAACTCATTAGGGTCTGGTAAATCCGGAACAATTTGGGGAACCCCGAAGGATTTGGAGAACTCAGCAGGATTCGGAAAATACACCAAGATTTGGAAAAAGATATGGGAAACTCAGCAGGATTTGGAAAAGGATTTGGAAAACCAGCAGGATTTGGGAAACCCAGCATGATTTGGGGAGCCCATCAGGATTTGGGAAACGCATCACGATTTGGTAAATGCAGTAGGATTTGGAAGAAGAGGAATTGGAAATTGGAACTGGAAAAGCGAATTTGGGAAACCTAGCAGGATTTGGAAACAACAGCAGGATTTGGAAAATACACCAAGATTCGGGGAACCCATCAGAATTTAGAAACCGATCAGGATCTGGAGAACCCATCAGGATTTGGGGAACCCACCAGGATTCAGGAACCCATCAGGATTTGGGGAACCCATCAGGATCCGGGGAACCCATCAGGATTTGGGGAGCCCAGCAGGATCTGGGGAACCCATCAGGATCTGGGGAACCCATCCGGATTTGGTAAAAGCAGTAGGATTTTGAAAAAGAGGAATTGGAAATTGGAATTGGAAAAGAGGATTTGGGAAACCCAGCAAGATTTGGAAAAAAAAGCAGGATTTGGATAATGCACCAAGATTCGGGGAACCCATCAGCATTCAGGAACTGATCAGGATTTAGGAACTGATCAGATCTGGGGAACCCATCATGTCTGGGGAACCCATCAGGATTTGGGGAGCCCAGCAGGATTTGGGGAGCCCAGCAGGATCTGGGGAACCCATCAGGATTTAGGAACTGATCAGGATCTGGGGAACCCATCAGGATTTGGGGAGCCCATCAGGATTTGGGGAGCCCAGCAGGATCTGGGGAACCCATCAGGATTTAGGAACTGATCAGGATCTGGGGAACCCCAGGATTGGGGAGCCAGCAGGATTTGGGAACCAGCAGGATCTGGGGAACCCATCAAGATTTGGGGAACCCATCATGATTTGGTACACACAGTAGGATTTGGAAAAAGAGGAATTAGAAATTGGAACTGGAAAAGAGAATTTGGGAAACCCAGCAAGATTTGGAAAAAACAGCAGGATTTGGAAAATGCACCAAGATTCGGGGAACCCATCAGGATTCAGGAACCCATCAGGATTTAGGAACTGATCAGGATCTGGGGAACCCATCAGGATTCAGGAACCCATCAGGATTTAGGAACTGATCAGGATCTGGGGAACCCATCAGGATTCGGGGAATCCATCAGGATTTGGGGTGTTCTGCGCCCTCCCGGGGTCGCTGTGGCCGCACCTCTCCCTTCTCGTTGCGGATGAGCCGGTTGAATTCCTTGCCCTCGAGGCACAGGAAATCCTCTCCGGGCAGCAGGATGCCGCACTTGGTGGCGATGGCACGGGCAGTGTTGATGTTGTCCCCTGTCACCATGCGGACGGTGATGCCCGCGCGCTGGCACTTGAGGATGGCGTCCGGCACCTGGAAATGTCCAGAAATGGAGGAAATGTCCAGGAATGGGGGGAAATGTCCAGGAATGGGGGGAAATGTCCAGGAAATGGGACAAATGTCCAGGAATGGGGAACAAACGCGTGCAACAGGAGCTGGGGACACTTCAGGGATGGGGACAGAGGAGCTGCCAGTCTCTATCAGGGGTCAGCGACCCCGAGCAGTGGGAAAAGGGGCCGGGAACGGCGCGGGGTGACGGGGATCAGGTACCTCAGGCCGCACGGGGTCCTCGATGCCCACCACAGCGATGCAGGTGAGGTCGGACAGGATCTCGTTCTCGCTGTCCCAGTCGGGCTCGGCGTCGGCGGGGAAGTCGCGGAAGGCCAGGCAGATGGTGCGCAGCCCGTGGCACGCCATGGGCTCGATCACCTTCTTCACCATCTCGTCCCTGTCCTTGGCCTTGAACACGCGCGGCTCGCCGTTCTTGTCCAGGATCTTGGTGCACCTGGGGTCAGGGTGGGGCAGGGTCACCTTCCTGTCACCTCAGCTGCGGGAAGGGTGATTCCTCCCCCGTCATAGAACCTTGCAGGTTCACCAGAATCCACCCAAAAAACGCTCGGCGTGTTTCTGTTAACTCATCCGGGAAAAGGGCACAGCCCCTTTCCACAGGACCTTGCAGGTTCACCGAAACCACCCCAAAAAAAGCACTCGGCACATTGCTGTCACCTCACCTATAGGAAGGGTAACATTCCCCTTCCACAGGACCTTCCAGCTTCCCCAAATCCACCCAAAAAAAATGCTGGGAACATTCCTGTCACCCCAACTACAAAGAGGTGGCATCATTTTTCCCACAGCTGACTCCAGCTATCCCCAAACACCCCAAAAACTCCATCAGCACCTCCCCACAGTCCCCTCCCCACCCTCTGCATGGGGCAGCCAGAGCCCGTCAGTGCCACGGGGCTGGGGATGAGGAGGAGAAGGAGGAGGATGAGGAGGAGAAGGAGGAGGAGGCGGAGGAGGAGGACAAAGAGGAGGTTGAGAATGAGGACAAAGAGGATGAGGAGGACAAGGAGAAGGAGGAGGAGAATGAGGAGGATGTGGAGAACAAGGAGGAGGACGAGAAGGAGGGGGAGGATAAGGACGAAGGGTGGGATGAGGACAGGGATGAGGAGGAAGAGGTCAAGAGGGAGGTTGAGGATGAGGAGGAGAAGGAGGAGGAAGATGAAGAGGACGAGGACAAGAGGACGAGGAGAAGGAGGACGAGGAGGACAAGGAGGACAAGGAGGACAAGGAGGAGGACAAGGAGGATGAGGACAAGGGGACAAGGACGAGGACAAGGGGACGAGGACAAAGGGGAGGATGAGGTGGAGGACAAAGAGGACAAGGAGGAGGATGAGAAGGAAGAGAAGGAGGAGGTGGAGGAGGACGATGGGAACAAGGAGGATGAGGACGAGGATGAGGAGGACAAGAAGGAGGATGAGGACAAGGGGATGAGGACACGAACAAGGACAAGGAGGAGGACAAGGAGGAGGACAAGGACGAAGAAGAGGAGGAGGAAGACAAGGACAATGGTAACAAGTAGGATGAGGATGAGGATGAGGAAGACAAGGGGACGAGGATGAGAACAAGGACAAGGAGCAGGAGGACAAGGACAAGGGGACGAGAACAAAGAGAAGGATGAGGACAAGGGGACGAGGGCAAAGAGGAGGATGAGGAGGACAAGGAGGAGGATGAGGAGGAGGAGAAGGAAGACGAGGACGATCGGGAACGCGAGGATGAGGACGAGGATGAGAGGGACAAGAAGGAGGATCGAGGACAAGGGGAGGAGGACGAGGAGGAGGAGGACAAGGACAAGGAGATGAAGGCGAAGGGGAGAATGAGGTAGAGGACAAAGAGGACAAGGAGGAGGATGAGGAGGAAGAGAAGGAGGAGGTGGAGGAGGACGATGGGAACAAGGAGGATGAGGACGAGGATGAGGAGGACAAGGGGACGAGGATGAGAACAAGGATGAGGAGGAGGACAAGGAGCAGGAGGACAAGGACAAGGGGACGAGAACAAAGAGAAGGATGAGGACAAGGGGACGAGGACGAGGATGACGATGACAACGAGGGGCATTTACTTGCGCAGGATGATCTCGGAGGCGCCCTTGCTGTACATGCGGAAGCCGCCGCCGCTGCTGCGCAGGACGGTGCTCATGGATTTGCGCACGGAGTTGAAGGTGTAGACCTTGTAGAGCTTCTCCTCGGGCACCTCGTTGCGCACGGCCTGGTAGTCCTGCTTGAGGTCCAGCACGAAGCCCAGCAGCGCGCACTCCGTCTTGTTGCCCACCTGCCGCGGCAGCCCTCCTTCCTTCTCTGGAGGCTGGGGAGAAAGGATGGAGAGGAGATGGGAAAATGATGGTAAAACCATGGGAAAATGATGGTAAAATGATGGGAAAATGGTGGGAAAATGATGGGAAAATGGTGGGAAAACGATGGGAAAACAATGGGAAAATGATGGAAAAATAATGGAAAAATGATGGGAAAATGATGGAATGATGAGAAAATGATGGAAAAATAATGGAAAAATGATTGAAAAGTAATGGAAAAGTGATTGAAAAGTAATGGAAAAACTATGGCAATTGATGGAAAAGCAGCAGAAAAGCAATGGAAAAGTGATGGAAAAGTGATGGAAAAAAATGGAAAAGTGATGGAAAAGTGACAGGAAAGTATGATGAAAAAACAATGGAAAATGATGGAAAAGTGATGGAAAAACAATGGAAAAGTGATGGAAAAGTGACAGGAAAGCATGATGAAAAAATGATGGAAAATGATGGAAAAGTAATGGGAAGAGACAGAAAAGCAGTGGAAAAGCAATGGAAAAGTGACAGAAAGTGATGGAAATGTGATGGAAAAGGATGAAAAAGCAATGGAAAAGTGATGGAAATGTGACAGAAAAGCAACAAAAAAATGATGGAAAGTCAATGGAAAAGGATGGAAAGGTGAGAGAAAAGTGATGGAAAAGTGATAGAAAAGGGTGGAAAAGTGATGGGAAAGGACAGAAAAGTGATGGGAAATGATGGAAAAGCAATGGGAAAATGACAGAAAAGAACGGAAAATCGATGGAAAAGCAGGATGGAAAAGTGATGGAAAATGGTGGAAAAATGGGATGGAAAAGCGATGCAAAAGCGACGGAAAAGCAACAGAATAGAGGTGGAAAAGGAATAGGAATGGAAAAAGAATAGGAATGGAAAAGGAATAGGAATGGAAAAGGAATGGAAAGACCATGGAATAGCAAAGGAAAAATGGCGGAAAAGTAACAGAAAAGTGACAGAAAAGCGATGTAAAAATGACACCAAAAGCAGGCATGGCAGAGCAGCCCAGGCAAGAACGAGCGGCGGCTCACCAGGATTTTGGAGGTGTAGGCCGAGTTGATGGCCACGCCGTGCACGATGAGGTCCAGCACCTTGGGCAGGATGGCCTCGGGGTCGGGGATCTGCCGGTAGTGGGTGTCACCCACGTAGGCCTGCACCACGGTCATGCGGTTCATGGTCAGCGTGCCCGTCTTGTCCGAGCAGATGGCCGTGGCGTTGCCCATGGTCTCGCACGCGTCCAGGTGCCTCACCAGGTTGTTGTCCTTCATCATTTTCTGCGGGAGGCGGAGAGGTCAGAGCCAGACCAGGCTCGGACCCCTCCTCGCTCCAAAATGCCGCGCCACGGCCGCCTCACCTTGACCGAGTAGGCCAGCGAGATGGTGACGGCCAGCGGGAGCCCCTCGGGGACGGCCACCACCAGCACGGTGACGCCGATGATGAAGAACTTGACGAAGTACTGGATGTAGATGGGCGTGCACTCGGCCAGCCAGGGCCGCTTCTGCACGCCGAAGGTGTCGATGACGAAGTAGAGCACCAGGATGATGACGGTGATGGCCGACATGATCAGCCCTGGGGACGAGGATGGGGTCAGGGGAAAAACCTGGACAGTTCTCCCAAAACCATCCAAAAAAATGCTGGGAACATTCCCATCACCCCGACTACAAAAAGTGGGAATCCCCTTTCACACAGCTCCTTCCACCTTCTCCCAAGCCCACCTAAAAAACTGCTTGGGACATTCCTGTCACTCTCTCTACAAAAAGGGCACACCCCTTTCCCTGATGCCTTTTAGGGTTTTATTTTCCTTATTTTTAATTACCTTAATTTCACACAGCTCCTTCCACCTTCTCCCAAGCCCACCTAAAAAACTGCTTGGGACATTCCTGTCACCCTCTCTACAAAAAGGGCACACCCCTTTCCCTGATGCCTTTTAGGGTTTTATTTTCCAAAAAATGCTGGGAACATTCCCATCACCCCAGCTACAAAATGTGGGAATCCCCATTTGCACAGTTCCTTCCACCTTCTCCCAAGCCCACCTAAAAAACTGCTTGGGACATTCCTGTCACCCTCTCTACAAAAGGGCACATCCTTTTCCCTGATGCCTTTTAGGGTTTTATTTTCCAAAAAATGCTGGGAACATTCCCATCATCCTGACTACAAAAAAGTGGGAATCCCCTTTTGCACAGCTCCTTCCACCTTCTCCCAAACCCACCTAAAAAACTGCTTGGGACATTCCTGTCACCCTCTCTACAAAAGGGCACACCCCTTTCCCTGATGCCTTTTAGGGTTTTATTTTCCTTATTTTTAATTACCTTAATTTTTATTTTTTGGTTTTAGTTTTTATTTTAATTTTTACGTATCTGCGATCCTGTAATTGTTTAGTGCAGTTTTAAGTTCCTGCTCTCCTGGTTTTACACAACAGAGTTCCTCGGCAGGAATTCCCAAAGTCAAGGACACCTCATTGTCCCCAAGGCCCCAAAAGATGGAAACAGAGAATTGGGGGGAGCCAATTTGGAGTCAATTGGAGAATTCAGCCCCAAAATGGACAAAACTGAGAAAGTGTGAAAACCCCATGAGCCATTGTCCATTGTGGCAGGTCTAGGACTGCCCTGAATGTTTTGCTGAATATATTGAGTTGTTGAATATTCAATAAATATGGTTATTGAATATTCAATAAATAGAACTTTTAATTCTCTTAATTCTGTCCAGCCTCCGTTTTATAACTCTCAGTATTATTGAATACTCAATAAATGTAACTCCTTTTTATTCTCCTAATTCTGTCAAACCTGTTTTTATAACATTCAATATCACTGAATATTCAATAAATAGAACTGCTTTTTATTCTCTCAATCCTGTCCATCCTGTTTTTTTAAAATATTCAATATTGAATATTCAACAAATAGAACTGCTTTTTATTCTCTATAATTCTGTCCAGCCTCTGTTTTTATAACACTCAATATTACTGAACGTTCAATAAATAGAACTCCTATTTATTCTCTTAATTTTGCCCATCCTCTGGTTTTATAACATTCGATATTATTCAATATTGAACTGCTTCTTATTCTCTTTATTCTGTCTATGCAGCTTTTATAATATCCAATACTATTGAATATTGAATAAATAGAACTGCTTTTTATTCTCTTAATTTTATCCATCCCGTTTTTGAACATTCAGTATTATTGAATATTGAACTGCTCTTTATTCCCTTAATTTTATCTATCCCATTTTTTATAATATTCAATATTATTTAATATTCAATAAATAGAACTACTTTTTACTCTCTTAATTCTGTATACCCTGTTTTTATATTATTCAATATTACTGAAAATTCAATAAATGGAAACGCTTTTTATTCTCTTCATTTTGTCCAGCCTCCCTTTTTATAACATTCTTTTTTATTGAATAGTCAATAAATAGAACTGCTTTTTATTTTCCTAAATTCTGTCCAGCCTCAGTTTTAGATCAGTGGGATTTCAGTGGGATTTTCAGACCGGGCTCGGGGTCACTCTGTCCACTGGTCACTCTGTGCACTGGTCACTCTGTCCACTCACCAGCCTTGCCAATCTGCACCGCCAGGCGCGTCAGCTTCCCCTGCAGCACCGACTTCTCCTTCTTGGGCACCTTCACCTTCTTCTTCTCCTTCTCCTCGTTCTCCACGCCCTCCTGGCTCTTCAGGGGCTGGATCTCTAAGGCCACACCGTCCTGAGTTTTAGCTACAAAGCCCAGCGGGGACAAAACAGAGACACCACGTGTGAACAGGAGAGAGAGCCCCGAGAAACCCTGGGGACACCGCTGAGGAGGATGGTGGTGAGAGAGAAACAGAGAGAGAAAACCAGAGAGAAATCCCAGCACCAGAACCACTCCCGACGACACACGGGTCCGAGCGCGGGCAGGCTCCGTGTCCCCTGTCACCTCCCTGCGGGGCGGGTTTGTGTCACCTCCCTGTGGAGCACTTTTGTGTCACGTCCCTGCAGGGAGGGTTTGTGCCATTTCCCTGCAGGGCAGTTTTGTCACCTCCCTGCGGGGTGGGTTTGTGTCACCTCCCCATGGGGTGGTTTTCTGTCACTTCCCTGCAGGGCGGGTTTGTGTCACCCACCCCAACCCCACACCAGTTGCGCCTCTGCAAGAAACCCCCAAGGCCGGATTTTGGGGTCTCCTCCATCCTCTAACCTACAGAGAACCGGGAACTCTTTGGGATGACCCCAAAGATGCTCCAGCACCCCCAAACCCTCGATTTGTCCCCAATTTGTCCCTGTGGTGCCACCTCTGCGTCACCCGCGGGACCCGCACGACGGAGGGCGTGAGATGGAGGGGAGGGTTAGAAATTGGGATGGAGATCGAAGAGCAGCGAGCCGGGAATCCTCAAATCCCAGCCTGGAGCCGTCCAGCGCGCCTTTAGGGTCTGAGACTGCCCCGCTTCCCGATCCTAAAATGGGTCTGATCCAGCTGCAAGGCTGCCCCAGGGAAACCCGAGCCGGGAGATTTGGAGAGGGACAGGAATGGTGGCCGTGGGGACACCCCGGGACCTGTCCCCTGCTGGCTCTGCCGCTGCCACTCGAGGCCACCCCGGACACCTCCGCGGTGACAACGGACCCGACAGGGACACGACAAACACCCGGACACAGCTCGGACGGCAAAGAGGGCAACTCAAACTGCTGAGAGGAGAGAGAAAGAGAGGAAAAGAGAGAGAGGAGAGAGGTGGAGAGAGTGGTGCAGAGAGAGATGGGCTTCCTCCACAGCCTGCAAAGAACACGGTGAGAGACGACGAGACGCTCACGGAGTCGAGGCCATGGCGGGACAGGGTGCAAGCGTCCCCTGGGCCTGGCCCCGGGGGGGGGGGATTTCATCCCAGGAATCAAAATCTTGAAGTTTATCACAAAAATGAGATGCTCTGATAGAGGTCCGGGCTGCTGGAACAGCCCTGAACTCTCCAAAAAATGGCTTTTGCCCATGCAGGGATAACGGTGTCCCATGGGCCTGGCCCTGTGGGAGGTTTCATCCCAGGAATGACCCCAGCTCTGCCCCAAACACAAATCCTGCATGTGTGGGGCACGGGAGATTTAAAATCCCCAAATCCCTTAAATTTATCCCAAAAACAGGGCACTCAGCCAATGGTCCAGGCTGCAGGAAGAGCTCTGAACTCCCTGAAAAATGGCTTTTCCCCACTCAGGGTCAACAGCATCCCATGGGCCTGGCCCTGTGGGGTTTTCATCCCAGGAACACCGGGAGGGCACCCCCAGCTCTGCCCCAAACACAAATCCTGTGTGTGACGGGCAGGAGAGCTTTAAAATCGCCAATTCCTGGAGTTTATCCCAAAAAGGGGATGCTTGGTCAAAAATCCAGGCTGCTGGAAGAGGCTGAGCCCCCTGAAAAATAGCTTTTCCCATGCAGGGACATGGGCCAGACCCTGGGGGGATTTCATCTCAGGAACACTGGGAGGGCATCCCCAGCTTTGCCCCAGACACAAATCCTGCATGTGTGAGGGAGATTTAAAACTCCTAAATCCCTCAAGTTTATCCCAAAATTGGGATGCTCAACCAATGGTCCAGGCTGCTGGAAGAGCCCTGAACTCCCTGAAAATCGTCTTTTCCCCATGCAAGGACAATGCAGACGGTCATCCCAGTCAGTTTTGGAGCACTGGGGACAGCGACACGCCGGGGCCGCCGGCCACGGGACCATTGCACCCTCTCCAAAAAACGAGGCGAGAGTCCGGCCGGAGCAGCCAAGAGCACAGAGTGATGAGGAGAAGGAAGAGGAGGAGGAAGAGGAAGGAGGAATGCTCGGTAGTTAGTGGGTGCTGGCTCAAAGGATGGAGAGCTGGCGTTACCTTTGTTGCGGTTTTCGGGGGCTCCGCTTTTTTTACCTGTTCAAAGAGAGAAAGGGGGCAGGGCTGAGCTGGCCGGCCACGGTCACCCTCCGGACACGGTCACTTTCCGGACATGGTCACCCTCCGGACATGGCAACCCTCCAGACATGGTCACCTTCCAGACTCTGTCACCCTTCCGATATGTCACCCTCCAGACACGGTCACAGTCTGGACATGGTCACCCTCTGGACATGGTCACCTTCCNGATATGGTCACCCTCCAGAATGGTCACCCTCCAGACACGGTCACAGTCTGGACATGGTCACCCTCTGGACATGGTCACCCCCTGGACACAGTCACCCTCTGGACATGGTCACCTTCCAGGTACGGTCACCCTCTGGACACAGTCACCTTCTAGACATGGTTACCCTTCAGAATGGTCACCTTTTTGACACTGTCACCTTCCAGACATGGTAACCCTCCGGACACGGTCACCCTCCAGAATGGTCACCCTCCGGACACCACGCCCCGTGTCCAGCTGGGATGCTTTGAGGGGCCACTCCGGCAGTGGCCGGGCACCATCACCCTCCAGACACGGTCACCCTATGGACATGGTCACCCTCCAGATACGGTAACCCTCTGGACACGGTCACCTTCCGGACATGGTCACCCTTCAGACATGGTAATGCCCCGGACACTGTGCCCTGTGTCCAGCTGGGATGCTCTGAGGGGCCACTGTGGCTCCAGCCGGACATGGTCACCCTCTGGACATCGCCACGCCTCGGTCCAGCAGCTCGAGCCTCCAGCTGCCCCGGGCGCCCCAATCCCAAGGATTCCAAATTTCCAACCAGCAGCGCCTTGAGGGTTCTGGAAGCACTTTGGGATTTTCAGGAGGAGAAGCCGCAGGGATCTGGATGTGACCCCCACCCCACACAGAGCAGGGGGTGGGACCCCCCAAATTCCACCAGCGTGGCACACGGGGCTCGGTGACGAGAGGTTTGTGTCACCCCCAGGAACGGGGACAGGCCAGAGGAGCACACGGCGGGGTCAGGGAATGTCCCCCCTTACCTTTCTTCACTTTTTTCTCCTCGTCGCCTTCCCCCGCTCCCAGCAGGGTGAAGATGATGCCGGTCTGAGAGTTGATGCCCACGGCCGTCACCACCATCCTGCCCGAGCCCTCCATCACGTGGGTGCCTGGCACAGGGGAATGTCACCAACCGCACCTCCGAGGGGACACTAAAGCTCATCCCGCTCCAGGGACAGCCACCCCCACCCCAGGGTGCTCCAAGCCCCGTCCTGGGGACACCGGGGACATTGGGGACACCGCGGACACGTCCCCAAGGCCAGGACCCACCAGCATCCCCCACCCCAGGGTGCTCCAAGCCCCGTCCTGGGGACACCAGGGACACTGGGGACATCCCCAAGGCCAGGACCCCACTGGCCACCCGCACCCCAGGGTGCTCCAAGCCCGTCCTAGGGACACTGGGGACACAGGGGACATGTTCCCAAGTCCAGGACCCCACCGGCCATCTGCATCCCAGGGTGCTCCAAGTCCCTTCCTAGGGACACCGGGGACACATCCAGGACAAGGCCAGGACCCCAAGAGCTTCCCCCACCCCAGGGTGCTCCAAGCTTGTCCCGGGGACACTGGGGACACTGGGGACAGTGGGGACAACACCAGGACCCCACCAGGCACCCCAATCCCATCCCAAAGCCGCCCCCACCCCGTGTCCACCCCAGGACCCTCACCGGACAGCAGCATAGGGTCTTTGTCCATGGATTTCTTGACCTGGTCCGACTCCCCGGTCAGAGAGCTCTCATCAATTTTCAGGTCATTGCCCTGGATCAGGATCCCGTCTGCAGGCAGGAGATCACCTGGGAGAAGGGAAAAACTGGGATCAGCCTGGTTGGGCTCACCCCACCCCAAAAATACCCAAAATTCAGGTTTTGTATGAGCGTTTGTACGAGACAGGCGCAATAAAATGAAATCCACAAATTCCCAAAACCTCATGGGCATGGGAAGAATCCTGGGGGGGAATTCACTCAGCGCTTCCCTATCTGGTTTAACAAATCCATCCCAAATCTCCTTCACAAATCCTTCCCAGAGTATTTTGGATATATCCAAAATCTGTTATCCACCTGCTGAGGAGGGAAAAGAGCACGGTGTCAGAGCCGCCTCCTTCCCCAAAGGGAGGAAAATTCCCCAGGAAACACGAGCAGGGCCTGGTTTATCCCTGATTTATCCCAAAAGCTGCATCTCCTGGGAAAGAAAATAATCCCAAAGATCTCCTGGATGAGGAAATATTCCCCAAAACCTCCTGGATAAGGAAATATTCTCAAATATCCCCAGAATAAGGAAATATTCCCAAAACCTCCTGGACAAAGAAATATTCCCCAATATCCCCAGAATAAGGAAATATTCCCCAAAATATCCTGGATAAGAAAATATTCCCAAATATCCCCAGAATAATATCCCCTGGATAAGAAAATATTCCCAAATATCCCCAGAATAAGGAAATATTCCCCAAAACCTCCTGGATAAAGAAATATTCCCTAACATCTCCTGGATAAGGAAATACTACCCAAAATATCCTAGATAAGGAAATATTCCCAACTATCCCCTGGATAAGGAAATATTCCCAAATATCCCCTGTACAAAGAATTCTCCCCCCAACAGGCACAAAATCAGGAAAACAATTCTGAAACCCCCGTGGGGGGAGCTCAAGAGAAGCCGAGCCGAGCTCCATCTCCCACACGGGAGAAATTCCAGGAATTCACGCTTCTCCTCCGGGAAAAAAAGGCCTGGAAAAAAAAGGGAGGAGGATCCCATGGAAAAAAAGGGGAACCCTCCAGGCCGGCCTGTAAGAGACCGCACTAAAGATCCTTGACTGTCTCACGATCATCGAGTGAACATCCCAAAAAGGAGAACCCGAGGGGAAGAAAAGGGGGGACTCTTTTCTTGAAGGGGTCTGATCCGGATCAAGGTGGGGTGACAGCCAGATTTCCAGCTTCTAGGCTGGCAGGTACAGTGAGTCCCCCCATGGATGACTGCTCTGTTTAAAGAACATTCCCTCCCCATCGCCTGACCGATCCTCTCCATGCTCCACAAGTTTTCATCAGGTTTCCATGCCTTGCAAACCACCTGCTTTGGGGACGGGGGGTCCGAGCTGGATCAAAGTGAAGCCAGATCTCCGGCTCATGCTTCGCAACCCCGCCCTGGCTTGCAGCCACTCGCTTTGAAAAAAACTATAAAAAGTCTCCCCGAGAAGACCCCTATGGAGATCTCTCCCGACGGATGCTGACGACCCCTGTGGAACTTTGGAAGATCCGTCGGAACCGTTGGTAGCTATAACCCACTCTCTCTTTCTCTCTCTCTCACCCTCTTCTACCACAAAATATCCAAATAAATTGTTCCTGATTATTTAAAGCACATATATTTGCCCCTCGTTTTCTTTTGCACTCCGAGATTCCGATAACGAACCTCTCACGACCCCCGCTTGGGTTAAGCGGATCGTGACACGGCCCCACTCACCGTACTTGATCTGGGCGATGTCGCCCACCACGATCTCGGCCACGGGGATCTGGATGACCTGGCCCTTGCGGATGACGGTGAATTTCTGCTCCTGCTCGATGCGGCTCTGGAGCCCGCGGAATTGCTTCTCCTTGCTCCAGTCGTTGAAGGCGGTCACCAGCACCACGATGATCACCGAGAACAGGATGGCGGCGCCCTCGATCCAGCCGGCCTGGGACTCGCCCTCATCCTCCACGCCGCCCGTGGACTGACCGCACACTGTGGGGAACGGTGTTAGGTAACCCTACACACTGCCCCAAAGCTGCACTGGATAACCCTACACACTGCCCCAAAGCTGCACTGGATAACCCCATGGGATAACCCCACTGGATAACCCTACACACTGCCCCAAAACCCCACTGGATAACCCTACACACTGCCCTGAGTGGGGAAAATTCCAATGGGATAACCCCACACACTGCGCGGGGGAAACGCTGTTAGGTAACCCTACACACTGCCCCAAGTGAGAAAATCCCAATGGGATAACCCCACACACTGCCCCAAAACCCCACTGAATAACCCTATGGGATAACCCCACTGGATAACCCTACACACTGCACGGGGTGGGGGGAACGCCGTTAGGTAACCCTACACACTTCCCCAAGCAGGGAAAAAGCCCACTGAATAACCCCACACACTGCCCGGGGCAGAGGAAACGCTGTTAGATAACCCTACACGCTGCCCCAAAACCCCACTGGATAACCCTACACACTGCCCCAAAGCTGCACT
>VKON01003209.1:0-20722 GCA_009741485.1 Malurus cyaneus samueli | reverse complement strand
GAGATTGTCCGTCCTTCCCGCCCCACTCCGGCCCGGCTCCATCCCCCCTCCATCCTCGCTCCGGCCCTGCTCGTTCCCGCTCCATCCCCACTCCTGCCCCGGTCCCGTCTGGGAAGCTGCAAATCCCCTCCCCACGGCACCAAAAATAACCCACAATTGTCACAGCTGAGGGACAGCCCAGCCCCTGATCCCACAGGGAAACCCTTGGAGCCAGGATTGCGGGCTCCCTCCCCCCCGTGCGCCCCCAAAGCCTTGGATGGCTCCATCCCACATCCCACATCACATATCCCATATCCTATATCCCACAGCCCACATCCCATATCCTGATTCACATACCCCACATCCCACCTCCACAATGGATATGGGACCAACTGAGCTCGCCAACCAGAGCCACCACCCTCAGGCGTCACCTTGTGTGACTCCACCCCAGAGGT
Source organism: Malurus cyaneus samueli (assembly GCA_009741485.1). Classification (NCBI taxonomy): domain Eukaryota; kingdom Metazoa; phylum Chordata; class Aves; order Passeriformes; family Maluridae; genus Malurus; species Malurus cyaneus. Next base: position 20,288 of record VKON01003209.1, on the reverse strand, counting down.
GACAACCCCAGACCATGGCAGGGGCCACTGGAGCCACCACCTTTGGGTGTCACCTTCACGTGCTCCACCCCAAAAATGACAACCCCAGACCATGGGACGGCCACTGGAGGCGCCACCTTTGGGCGTGACCTTCATCTTGCTCCGTCCCAAAAGTGACAACCCCAAACCATAGGATGGCCACTGGAGCTACCACCTTCGAGTGTCACCTCGGGCATCCTGGAGGTGACAGCCCCAGACCATGGGAGCCACACCCACAGGTACCACCTTCGTGTGCCTCCACCCGAAAAGTGACAACCCCAGACCTCAGGATGGCCACTGGAGCCACCACCCTCTGGTGTCACCTTGGGTGTCCTGGAGGTGACAACCCCAGACCATGGAAACCGATCATTCTGTACCAACAGGAAACCCATGAACCTGCAGTGACCATTCCTGGAGGTGACAACCCCAGACCATGGGATCCACCACTCATGGGTGTCACCTTTGCATGGCTCCACCCCAAAAGTGACAACCCCAGACCTACCAGGAGAGCCACTGGCGCCACCACCCACAGGTGCCACCTTCGAGTGCCTCCACCCCAAAAGTGACAACCCCAGACCTCAGGATGGCACTGGAGCCACCACCCTTGAGTGTCATCTCTGCATGGCTCCATCCCAAAAGTGACAACCCCAGACCATGGGATCCACCACTTGTGGGCGTCACCTTCACATGGCTCCACCCCAAAAGTGACAACCCCAGACCTCAGGATGGCCACTGGCACCACCACCCTCAGGTGCCACCTTCGAGTGCCTCCACCCCAAAAGCGCCACCCCAAAAGCACAGCAGCGTCCACCCACCTTCGACCGGCGACGTCTTCAGCCTCTTGCAGACGTTCTGCACGCCGCCGTACGAGTCGTTGAGCCGGGCCACGGCCTCGGCGCTCCGCAGCTCCATGAGGTTCCTGAGCTCCACCATGGAGCACCCAAAGTCCCCCTCATGGTTGCCCTCGGCCACCGAGTTGCCGGGGTGGTGGTCGGCCACGTTGTTGGTCATCGCTGCGTCCGGGCTGGGGCGGTGGCGACTGGGGGGATGCTCGGCGTTGCCCCTTCCCTGGGGGCTTCCCGGGGGCGACGGGCGGCTCTATCCGAGCCCGGCGTGTCGGGGTGGAGGAGGAAACGGGGTGCGCATGTTACCGCGGGGGCCACCTTAGCAACGGCCGGCGGCGCGCGGCTCCTGCGGCGCCGGCAGGACCGGGAGGAGGAGGAGGAGGAGGAGGAGGAGGTGGAGAAGGGCTCCCTGGATACCACAGCAACTGGAGCTGCGAAAAAACAACCGTGGGAAACAAAAACACCGGCGTCAACCAGGGGAGCGGAGCGGGGGGAAAGGGGGGAATGTGGTGTGGGTTTAGGAGGGGGGGAAAAAAATCCGGTGGTTTTGGGGTAGGAGTTGAGTGCGGAGGGAGGTGGGAGTGTGGAGAGGGGGAAAAGTGGGGCTGGGCAGGAAGGGAGCCCAGGTGGTTCTTCGCTTTCGGCCCTGACAAACCGTCCCGCTTGGTTTCGGGTTAAAAATACCCCGCGGCAGTGGGAAACAGCTGCTTCCTCCCCGGGGCGGGGTGCTGGGGCCCAGAGAATCGCCCTGCCGGCAGGTGGGAAAGGATCCTGATAGCCTGATATTCCAAAATCCCGATATCCTGATATCCCAAAATCCTGATATGCCAAAATCCCAAAATCCTGATATCCCGATATCCTGATATCCTAAAATCCCAATATCCTGATATCTTGATATCCCTAAATCCTGATATCCCAATATCCTGATATCCCGATATTCCAATATTCCGATATTCAAAAATCCCAATATCCCAATATCCCGATATCCCAGTATCTCAATATCCCCATATTCCCATATTCCAACATCCCAATATCAGGATATCTCAATATCCCGATATCCAAAAATCCCGATATCCAAACATCCTCATATCCCAATATCCAAAAATCCCAATATCCACAAGAAAGGGGCTGTGGCACCCAGTGGGCCACTACATCAGCCAGGAGATGCCACAGGAACCATTAAAGAGAAGTGGCAGAGAAGCCACCAAAACCTGAGATTTTGTCACAAATCAAGGATTTTCTGTTAATGACCCGCTCCGAGGTGGCTCTTGGAGGGCAGCAAGTGGCCCTCGAATGCCAGTGTCCCCAAAAAATGCCACCATGGTCACCATGGTCAGTGAGGACAGGGGAGCCCCAAAAATGCTTGGAGCACCCCACAGCTGCCCCATTCCTCAGGGATTTGGGATCCCCCGCTGGCGTTCCGGGCGGGCTCTGGGGACAAATGGGGACACAGAGGGAACGGCACAGGCCAGAGGGGAAAAGGGATTTTTGTCAGACGGGGTCAGCTGCGCTCCCGAGCTCCAGAAAAGCGAAAAGGCAGCGAGGGGAGGCTGAGAGAGAAAATAAAATCTGTCCTGAGGGAAAACGAATGAGGAGAAAAAAGGGAACGGTCACTCTGGGAGGATCGGCCTGAGATGGGCCTGGGGGTGGACAGGAGGGGACAGGGAAGGATGGGAGGGAGGAGGGGCAGTGTCCAGTGTCCAGTGTCCACTACTGCTTCATGGGAATGCAGGGCTTGGGGGTGGCCGGGAGGGGACAGGGAAGGACAGGAGGAAGGGACAGTGTCCAGTGTCCAGTGTCCACTGCTGCTTCCTGGTAACATGGGACTCCGGGGTGGCAGGGAAGGGACAGGGAAGGACAGGAGGGACAGTGTCCAGTGTGCAGCATCCAGTGTCCAATATCCAGTGTGCAGTGCAGTATCCAGTGTCCAGTGTCCATCACTACTTCCCAGGAATGCAGGGCTTGGGGGTGGCAGGGAGGGGACAGGGAAGGACAGGAGGAAGGGGCAGTGTCCAGTGTCCACTTTCCAGTGTCCACTGTCCAGTGTCCATCACTGGTTCCCAGGAACACAGGGCCCAGGGGGGCAGGGAGGGGACAGGGAAGGAGGGGAGGAACAGTGTCCAGTGTCCAATGTCCATTGTCCAGTGTCCACTGCTGTCTCCCGCAAATGCATGGCATGCACCAGCCCTGACAAACCCGAATCACCCAAACCACCCCGATCCCAGCCCCAGCTATGGGAACTTTTCAATCCCTGAGGCAGCACGACCCCAAAAAACCAACCCTGCCCGGCCTCAGGAGCGGCTCCTTATCCCACCAGCAGCACCCCCAGGGCAGCTCCCGCGGCATTATCAGGACACCCCAGGCACCAACCGAACCTTGGGGACAGCGGTGACACCGTCAGAGTGTCCCCACCTCGGGAGGGAGCTGTCCCTGTGCAGGGGTGGGAATGGGGATGGGGACAGGATGGGGACAGGGGGATGCGGAGAGGGGATGGGGACAGGAATGGGGTACATTGGATGGGAACAGGATGGGACAGGGGGGATGGGATGGGGACAGGAATGGGATACATTGGATGGGGACAGGATGGGAAGGGTATGGGACAGGGATGGGAACAAAGCAATGGGACACAAGGATGGGGGAGATATGGGAGAACAGGAGGGGACATAGAGATGGGCACCTGGGATGGGGACAACCGGGTGGACAGGGGAATGGGGACAGCGGGATGGGGGACATTGGGATGAGAACAGGGATGGGACAGGGATGGACATGGGGATGGGGATACAGAGATGGGGATACAGAGATGGGGACACTGCAGCTCCCAGGACACCCAGGCTCCCTCCCACCCTCGCCCTGTCCAGCAGTGACCACCAGCTCCAACCTCACCTGTCAGCAGTGACCACCAGCTCCCACCCTCGCCCTGTCCAGCAGTGACCACCAGCTCCCACCCTCGTCCTGTCCAGCAGTGACCACCAGCTCCACCCTCGCCCCGTCCAGCAGTGACCACCAGCTCCCACCTCCCCTGTCCAGCAGTGACCACCAGCTCCCTCCCCCTGCCCGTCACCAGCTCCGTCACCGCCAGGCAGCCGGGCTCCCGGCAGCGCACGCAGGAGGTGGCGGGCCCAATTAAGCAGGCTCCTGCTGATTAAGAGAAAAAACGCTAATTGCCCCAGCGCACCACGCTCATTTCCTCCTCCCTCACAGCCACGGCGCTGTCTGAGAGCTCCGAGGTTAACAGGGAGATGGTTAATTAACACCGGAATGGCCTGGATCTTAATTAGCCCTGAAGGAGCTCGGGGGGCAGTGATCTGAACCATCCCCGTGTCCACCAGAGATCCCAGACTGGGATTCGCTCTCGGGGAGAAAGAAGGGACTGAGGTTTTGGGATGGCTCCTGTGAGCTCTGAGCATCCTCCTGCAGCCCTTTTGGGATCACAGCCCCATTCCTGCCCCAACCCTTTTGGGATCACAGCCCCGTTCCTGCCCCAGTCCTTTTGGGATCACAGCCCCGTTCCTGCCCCAGTCCTTTTGGGATCACAGCCCCGTTCCTGCCCCACCTTTTGGGATCACAGCCCCGTTCCTGCCCCAGTCCTTTTGGGATCACAGCCCCGTTCCTGCCCCAGTCCTTTTGGGATCACAGCCCCATTCCTGCCCCAGTCCTTTTGGGATCACAGCCCCATTCCTGCCCCAGTCCTTTTGGGATCACACCCCCATTCCTGCCCCAGCCCTTTTGGGATCACAGCCCCATTCCTGCCCCAGTCCTTTTGGGACACACCCCATTCCTGCCCCAGTCCTTTTGGGATCACAGCCCCATTCCTGGCCCATCCCTCCCATCCCAAAGGCTCCTTGGCTAAGCTGGGAAAATCCACCCAATCACAGCCACCGCTGCAAGGAGCTCTCAGTGACTCCAGCACAGTCCCGTCCTTCCCTCCAGGAATTCACCCCCACAGCCTCCCAGCCCTGGAGAGGAACGAGCGCTCCCCGAGGGAAGAAAACACAGCCCAGGCGGGAGATGAGCGGGATCCCGAATTCCTCACACAGCCCAGGCGGGAGACGAGAGAGATCCCGAATTCCCTGCGCAGATTTCACCATCTAGACACCCTCTCCAAGCTCGGGGGCAGCTGTGGGGTTTGGGATGAGGGGCACAGGGATTTCCAGGGTGCAAAGTGAGGACAGAGTGTGCAAGCTCCAGGCAGGAGACGGGCATGATCCCAAATTCCCCATGTGGATTTCACCTCCCAAATTCAGGGGCAGCTGTGGGGTTTGGGATGAGGAATCCCATGGGGTGCGAGGTGAGGACTGAGCACGCAGGCTCCAGGCAGGAGATGCGCAGGATCCCAAATTCCCCATGCAGATTTCACATCCCAAATGTCATCCACGAGCTCGGGGGCAGCTGTGGTGTTTGGGATGAGGAAGCCCACGGGGCACGAGGTGAGCATGGAGCGTGCAGGCTCCAGGCAGGAGATGAGCAGGATCCCAAATTCCCCACACAGACTTCACCTCTCAAACTCGGGGGCAGCTGTGGGGTTTGGGATGAGGGAGCCCACGGGGCACAAGGTGAGGATGGAGCGTGCAGGCTCCAGGCAGGAGATGAGCAGGATCCCAAATTCCCCACGCAGATTTCACATCCCAAACGCCATCCACGAGCTCGGGGGCAGCTGTGGGGTTTGGGATGAGGGATCCCACGGGGCACGAGGTGAGGATGGAGCGTGCAGGCTCCAGGCAGGAGCGGTGCAGCCGACGCGGTGCTGCAGCCGAACCTGCCCGGAATAATAAACGGCTGCACGACACCTCCGGCCCGGCAGGCAGGGACAGTGCCCGCGGCCAGTGCCACCGCCCGAGCGGCCATCCCCGCCCTGGGGACAGGGAAAGGAGTGGCTGGATTTGGATTTCACCCCGGGGACAGGAAAGCGCTCAGACAGAACGAGGAGAAATAAATCAGCTGGAGGAGGTGCAAGTGACGCCACCGGCTGTGCCGCGGTGGCCACGCTGGTGGCACTGCCGGTGACACCGTGAGCCTGGCACGTGCCAGCTGCAGCCATGGCAGGGTCCCTGGATGAGGGCAGGGATTGTGCCGGCTCAGGACACGGGAGCAGATTGTGGTGGGCAGAGGGGAGCACTGCCCCGTCCTCACACGGGGGATCAGGGATGGAGTGATCCCTGAGCTGTGGCTTTTCCAGCAATCCGTGAAGGAGGGTGGAATCAACTCAGCTGGGACAGCTGGGATATGTCCCACCACCCAGGGCAGACGGCGTTGTGCCCAGGAAAACCATCACGGGGAGAAACATCACTGGGGAAAACCATCACTGGGGAGAACCATCAATGAGGAAAAACATTTCTGAGGAAAACCATCACCAGGGAGAACCATCACAGGGGAGAACCATGACTGGAGAGAACCATCACCCAGGAAAACCATCATCGAGAAAAACCATTGCTGGGGAAAATCATCACCATGGGGAAAACCATTGCTGAGGAAAACCATCACTGAGAAGAACCATGACCCAGGAAAAACTTCACTGGGGAAGAACAGTCACCCCAGGAAAACCGTCACCCCAGGGAGAACCATCACTGGGGGAAACCATCACTGGGGAAAACTATCACTGGGAAAAAACTATCCACTGCTGAGGAAAACCATAATTGGGGAGAGCCCTCATTGAGCAAAACCATCACTAGGGAGAACCATCAGAGAAAAACCATCACCAAGGAAAACCATCACTGTAAAAAATCATCACCAGGGAGAACCATCACCAGGGAGAACCATCACCAGGGAAAACCATCACCAGGGAGAACCATCACCAGGGAGAACCATCACTGAGGAAAACTATCACTGTAAAAAATCACGACCAAGGAAAATCATCACCGAGGAAAAATATCATCCAAGGAAAACTATCACTGAGAAAAACCATCACTGAAGAAAAATATCACCAAGGAGAACCATCACTGTAAAAAATTATCACCAGGGAAAACCATCACTGTAAAAAACCATCACCAGGGAGAACCATCACTGAGGAAAACCATCACTTAGGAAAAATATCACCAAGGAAAACCATCACTGAGGAAAACCATCACTGTAAAAAATGAAGACCAGGGAAAACCATCACTGAAAAAATACAGAAACCAGTGAGAAAACCATCACTGAGGAAAACCACGATCCAAGAAAACCAACACCGAGGAAAACCCAAAACCACCAACCAGCCGCCAAATTCCCTGCCCAGAGCCACCAATCCCAGCCTGAATGTGTGGGATAGAGCGGATTCAGGTGGATCATTGTCCCCAAGCACCTGGATCCCACACACCGCCCCCCTCAGCAGCACCCAGCGGGGTCCATCTCCTCGCCCGCTTTGGGAACGGGGCGTTGGGAACGCTTGGCTGCTGGAGGTTGCCATGGCAAACTCAATGTAAAGCTGTCAGGGATGCTGTTTATGTTGCCAGTGGGAGGAGGGAAAAAAAAAATAAAATTAAAAATAAAATAAAACTCAACTCCTTCAAAAATTCCTCCTTTCCTGGCTCGGGTTTAGGATTTTTCTCCTTGGGAATCCGAAGCTGAGCACGCTGTAGGGGGTGCATCACATTGGGATGAGAGAGGACACACGGACGGAGCCGCTGTCCAGATGGACACACGGATGGGGTTCCCAGGGGCCAAAGTGACCAGGAAAAGCAGGAAAAATGGCCTGGAGGGCTGGAACTGCCCCTGACCCCCAGCACACGGACCCCACTGGGCTGCAGGGAAGGCAGAGGGAGCTGAGACCCTGCTGGGATGGCCAAAACCAGGGGGGAAATCGGGAAATCAGCGGGAGAGACAGGGCGGGGGCTGCCAGCACCAGGAGGGCTTTGGGGAGGGGGAGAGACCCCACTGAGGGAGGGGACAGCAGGGAATGTGGGACCAGGGAAAAGGGTGACACCCCCTCCCTGCAGCCCCTCAGACGGGACACCTTCCCAACAGGAATTTGGGATCAGGGAAGGGGTGAGACCCCCCTGCAGCCCCTTGGAGTGGGAAGGGGACACCAGGGAAGGGGACACTTCCCATTGGGAATTTGGGATCAGGGAAAGGGGACGAAACCCTCTTGACGGCCCTTGGAGATGGAAGGGGACACCAGGAAATGTGGGACTGGGGAGGGACGAGACCCCCCTGCAGCCCCTGGGAGCAGGAGGGGGACACTGAGGAAGGGGACACCTTCCCAGTGGGAATATGGGATATGGGAAGGGGACGAGACCCCCCTGCAGCCCCTCGGAGTGGGAACACCAGGGAATGTGGATCAGGGAGGACAGAACCCTCACAGCCCCTGGAGTGGGGACCCTTCCAATGGGAATATGGGATCAGGGAAGGGGACAAAACCCCTCTGCAGCCCCTCTGAATGGGAGGGGGACACCGAGGAAGGGGACACCTTCCCAATGGGAATATGGGATATGAAGGGATAACCTCCTCGCGGGGATGGGACCCCTTCCCAGTGGGAATATGGAATTGGGGGTTGGGATTAGACCCCCCTGCAGCCCCTTGGAGGGGGACCCCTTCCCAGGGGGAATTTGGGATACGGGAAGGGGACGAGACCCCCCCTGCAGCCCCTGGGAGTGGGGACGGGACCCCTTCCCAGTGGGAATATGGGATCAGAGGCTCTGTGCCGTGAACTCTTCACAACTCTCCGGCCCCATTCCAACAGGTGACAGCCTCGGGGACAGGGAGGGCACCGGGGAGGGAGCACAGTGGGGACAGAGAGAGCGCACGACCCCCAGAGCGGCCCCGCCGCGGCTGATCCGGCTCCATCCCCCACTCCGGCCACCCGGAGCACGTGGCGGCCGGCCCGCGGTGACAGCCACCCGCCGGGTGGGGACATTCCGCCGGGTCCCCACCTTCCCCCGGAGCCCCGCGGGCAGCAGAGGCGGCAGCAGCGGCCCCGGGGCCCGGCCGGGGGCCCCTCCCCGGCACACTCACCGAATCGCAATGTGCAGATGGCAGCGGCTCCGCTCCTGTTCCCAGCAACACCCCTGGCGAGGAGGGAACCTTCCCTCCCTGCTTCATTAACCCCTGCGGCGCCGGCCGCCACACCCGCCGGGCTGTCACCTCCTCCCGAGGGGTGTCACCTCTTTCCGGGGGGTGTCACCTCCTCCCGAGGGGTGTCACCTCCTCCCGGGGGGTGTCGCCTCCTTCGGGGGCTGCCACCTCCTCCCAAAGGGGTGTCACCTCCTCCCCACCTCCTCCGGGGGTCTCACGTTCTCCCGAGGGGTGTCGCCTCCTCCCGGGGGGTGTCACCTCCTCCCGGGGGGTGTCCCCTCCTCAAGGGGACCAGGCGCTGGCTCACGGTGACAAACCGCGTGCTCAGGGCTGGCCCTGGGGGCCAGGGGACATGGCAGCGAGGATTGTCACCCTCGGGGTCAGGCGTTTCCCACGGGGGGACAGGCGGGGTGACACGGGCCGAGGTCAGGGTGGCACGGGCTCCGTGGTGATGGCCCGGAGAGGCCAAGGGGACAAGGCAAGGCTGCGACAGCCCCGGACAGACCCTCCAGGCCTGAGCTGATCTCTCTGACTCCAGAGAGGGGATCACTGGGACGATCTGGGTCACCAGGAGGATCTGTCCCCTCGCCCCGCCTTCCCCCGGACCGCCAGGGACAACCACACCACCGGGGGCTCCTGGTGACCGCCACCTGTGGCACTACACGGGACGTTCCCTCCTCCCTCCTCCCACCGCAGCATCCGCTTCCTCCGCCGGAGCGCGCCGGGGGCGGTGACAGCGACAGCGACAGCGCCATGTCCCAGCCCAAAGGGGCTCCCCACAGCGGGAAACGCCCCAGCGACACCCAGCCCGCACCTGGGGACAACCGAACACCAAACCCGCGCCGTGGGGGACCGCCACACCCTCATTGCCTGGGGAAGGGGCTCCATCCTACACGAGTGGGGGGACAAACGCGTCCCCTCTTCCCGGGAACTGGGAAAGGAGCAGGAAAACGCCCGGAGCCTCAGAGCTGTGCCAGGGAAAGCGAGTCACCAGCGAGTGACACAGCGGGTGACACAGCGAGTGACGAGGCAGCGACAAACCGAGTCACGGAGCGGTGGCCGAGCCCAGGGCGCGGCCCGGGAATGCCGAGTCCAGCGGGAATTCGCTGCTGCCACCGGGGCTGCTCTCCCGCCGGTCCCCGGGCAGGACAGGACACACAGCCCGTCCTCTGTCGCGTCCCCACGCGGGTCACACCGTCCCCAGCCCGCTGCCACCACGGGTGACAATGCCCGGCTCCACCGGGAGGGGACACACCACAAGCGCCCGGGTGGAGTGGGCTCAGGGTGCCACACGCCATGGGGACAGAGCCACTGGCCCCGCAATGTCACCGTGTCACCCGGCTCCTGTAGGATTTCCTCCCACGGTGACAGCGGCGCAGCCACAGGGCTGGCAGCCTGTCCCCAAACCGGCTGTCACCCCTGTCCCCAAACTGGTGTCACCCCTGTCCCCAAACCAGTGTCACCCCCTCGGCCGCGTCCCCACACCCCTGTCCCCACGCAGGTGACACCAGCATCCCCTGGCAGTGCCACACCGCCCTCCTCCTCCTCCTCTTCCTCCTCTTCCTCCTGCCAGGCCTGGGGACCCAGAGCAGGGCCAAGGTCACAGGGGAAGCACAAGGACAAGGCACCGAGAGGGGACCGTCCCCAAGAATGAATGTCCCTGTCCCTGCCGGACACTCCACGGTGTCACCGCTGTCACCCCGCCCGTTGCAGCTGCCCTGGCCCCCATTTTGCTCCTGTTTTGCCTCCCGTTAATTGCCGTTGGAAAGCTGCAGGGTTTTGGCAAACCCAAGGCAGCAATTAACTCTGGGCAAGGGCAGCGAAGAGGCTGCGGGCGCAACGCTGGGTACGGCCTTGGTGTGGATGCGGCCAGGCAGGACGTGGCTCCCCAAATCCTGCTGCCCTGAGCCCCAAATCCACAGCCCTGAGCCCCAAACCCACAGTCCTGACCCCAACGACCCACACCCTCTGAGCCCCAAAACCCACAGCCCTGAGCCCAAATCCTGCTGCCCTGAGCTCCAAATCTAGCAGCCCTGAGCCCCGAAATCCACAGCTCCCTGCCAGCTGCCCACAAATCCTGCAGCTGTGAGCCCCAAATCCTGCTGTTCTGAGCCCCAAATCCTGCAGCTGTGAGCCCCAAATCCTGCTGTTCTGAGCCCCAAAACTCAGAGCCCTGAGCCCAAAATCTTCTGCCCTGAGTCCCAAATCCACAGCCTTGAGCTCCAAATCCTGCTGCTCGGAGCCCCAGAACCCAAAACCCTGTGCCCCAAAACCCTGAGACCCAAACCCCATTCCCCAATCCCGCCGTTCCTGCTGCTCTGAGCTCCCAAACCCAAAACTCTGAGCCCCAAACCCCATGCCCCCAATCCTGCTGCCACCAGGGGCTGTGACATCCCCATGTCCCTCTGCCCAGGCCTCCAAACCCACAGCCCTGAGCTCCAAAACCCAAAACCCCTGAACCCCAAACCCCGAGCCCCGATCCAGGGGCTGTGACATCCTCCAATCGTCCCTCCTGCTCTGAGCCCAGCACAATCCTGCAGCACCTGAGCCCCCACAACCCCAAAACACCTGAAAAACCCCAAACCCCGATCCTGCTGCCACCAGGGGCTGTGACATCCCAGACCTGAGCCCCAATCTGCGACCTCAGCTCCCAACCCACAGTCCTTGAACCACAAACTCTGAAACCACAACACAACAGCTCTGACCCCCAAAACCCAAAACCCTGAACCCCGTGCCCCAACCCCGCTGCCACCAGGGACTGTGACATCCCCATCTCCTGCTGCTCTGAGACCCCAAACCCAAAACCCTGAGCCCCAAACCTCAAGCCCCAATCCTGCTGCCCGACCTACCGGGGTCCTGCTCGACATCCTGCCCTGAGTCCCCACCTTGCAGCCCTCGAGCTCCCAAACCCACAGTCCTGAACCCCAAAACTCTGAAACCCAAAATCCTGAACCCGTGCCCCAACCCCGCTGCCACCAGGGACTGTGACATTCCCATCTCCTGCAGCCCTGAGCCTCGAAACCCAAAATCCTGAGCCCCAAACCCAAAATCCCTTAGCCCCAACCCCAAACCCCGACCCCGCTGCCACCAGGGGTTGTGACATCCCCAGCCCTGAGCCCCAAATCCTGCAGCCCTGAGCCCCAAACCCCAAACCCTGAGCCCCAAGACCCCAACCCCGACCCGCTGCCACCAGGGGCTGTGACATCCCCCTGTCCCTCTGCCCAGGCCTCCAAAATCGCCACTCCCACGTGCCAAAACCCCCGAGCTCCACCATCCACCCTCGCCCCCACCGGGGCTTCCCCGCGCCCGGAATTTCGGGGGGGGTTGAAGGTTTGGGAGAGAAGGAAAAGCTTCGGGAGCCTCCGGGCGAGCTGTCAGGGGGAATGTTTCCATCTAAGGCCTTGGTATTTCTCCCGCGGCGCCTGCACTAAATCAGCGCGGCTCCTCTCATTATTCTTTGGGGCTTTACAAGGTAGCGCGGGGCCGGAATGTGGCAGGACGGGGAGCAAATCCTCTCCTGAGGATTCCTCTCCTTGCACTGATGCTCGTTTGAATTTTTTTTTTTTTTTTTTAATTTTTTTTTTTTTAATTCACCAGTGGCTATTTTATTGCGCAACAGCTGCGAGGCTGGGTCTGATAGCAGCTGTTATCTCTTGAGTCTGTTCGAAAAATCAGTTTTTCTCCAAAACTCTGAACGCTGCTATGGAATCGTGAGCAATAATTTGGAAGGATCCGGTCCTAACGGGTATGAATAATTCTATTTAGAAAAACAAACAAAAAGACACCCACAACTTTGAGGTGGTAAAGAGAAAACGTTCTGGAACAGAGTTCTTATATCACAGAGTGATCGGAATTAAATTGAAAACCTCACTTTTCCTTTTTTTTCTATAATTACTGCAGCAAATACCTGCGGGTCTCACACTCTGGAGGGGCTCAGCAGTGTCTGGGTGTCCCCTCTGTCCCCTCCACCAGGCACGTGGCTGGGAGGATTGTCCTGGAGCCCAGCACGAGCCTTTGTCCACTCTCTGTCCATCCCATTCAGCACCAGGAATTGGTTTCTCTGGGCCATGGGTGGGTGGCACCAGCTGGGTGACCCTTGACCCCTCACCCTGGGTGACCCTTGACCCCTCTCAGCCCTTCCGTCCAGGTCACTCTGGCACAGGGAGGTGTCCAGGGCACCCCATGACCTCCCCTCCCACCCTCCAGACCCATCCTGGGCTCGGCTGAGCGCTGATTCACAGCCCAGAGCCACCAGCCAGAAGGGAGGTTTGGGATATGGGCAGCCTGGAATTGCAGAGTGTGACTGGGGGATAAAAACCTGGCAGAGGTTTGGGATTTGGGCAGCCTGGAATCATGGAGTGGGACCAGGGATAAAAACCGGGCACCAAACTGGGCAGAGGTTTAGGATTTGGTCAGCCTGGAATTGCAGAGTGGGACTGAGGGATAAAAACCCAGCACCAAACAGGACAGAGATTTAGGATTTGGGCAGCCTGGAATTGTAGAGTGGGACCGGGGGATGAAAACCAGGCAGCAAACCGGGCAGAGATTTAGGATTTGGGCAGCCTGGAATCACAGAGTGGGACTGGGGGATGAAAACTGGGCAGAGATTTGGGCAGCCTGGAATTACAGAGTGGGGCTAGGGGATAAAATCCAGGCAGAGGTTTGGGATTCGGGCAGCCTGGAATTGCAGAGAGGGGCTGGGAGATAAAAACCCAGCACCAAACCAGGCAGAGGTTTGGGATTTGGGCAGCCTGGAATCGCAGAACAGGGCTGGGGGATAAAAACTGGGCATCAAACAGAGCAGAGGTTTGGGATTTGGGCAGCCTGGAATCGCAGAACAGGGCTGGGGGATAAAAACTGGGCAGAGGTTTGGGATTTGGGCAGCCTGGAATCATGGAGTGGGACCAGGGATAAAAACCGGGCACCAAACTGGGCAGAGGTTTAGGATTTGGTCAGCCTGGAATTGCAGAGTGTGACTGGGGGATAAAAACCTGGCAGAGGTTTGGGATTTGGGCAGCCTGGAATCATGGAGTGGGACCAGGGATAAAAACCGGGCACCAAACTGGGCAGAGGTTTAGGATTTGGTCAGCCTGGAATTGCAGAGTGTGACTGGGGGATAAAAACCTGGCAGAGGTTTGGGATTTGGGCAGCCTGGAATCAGAGTGGGACTGGGGGATGAAAACCAGGCAGAGATTTGGGATTTGGGCAACCTGGAATTGCAGAGTGGGGCCTGGGGGATAAAAACTGGGCAGAGGTTTGGGATTTGGGCAGCCTGGAATCACAGACTGGGACCGGGAGATAAAAACCAGGCAGCAAACAGGGCAGAGGCTGGGATTTGGGCAGCCTGGAATCGTGGAGTGGGACTGAGGGATAAACCCAGCACCAAACAGGACAGAGATTTAGGATTTGGGCAGCCTGGAATCGCGAAGAGGGACAGGGAGATAAAAACCGGGCATCAAACTGGGTCCTGGAGGTGATTTCACAGCCCCCCCAGGATGGACACTGAGCAGTCACCACATCCCAGCACTGACCACATCCCAGCACTGACCAAATCCCAGCACTGACCAAATCCCAGCACTGACCAAATCCCAGCATCTCCCCATTCCCCGTATGCGGGGTGCCTCCATTCCTGAGAAAAGGGAGAGCTCCCCGTAGCCAAGCGACTGGGAAGCAGCGATCCCATAACCCACAGTGACCAATAGCCAGCGTCCAGCACGAGACGAGCTTTCTGTGCCGGAGGAGTATGTTTGATCAGTTACCCTGCACTGACCATTTGGGGCACAAGCCACGCCGTAGGATAAGGTCATTCCTGCTCCATTGGGGCACAGCCCAGGCCCCAGTAAGGGATGGACATTCCCCGTGAACTCCATCCAGGTCACAGCCATGGCCGGGGGATGGACATTCCCCTGTCCATCACCAGGCACAGCCCATGGCCGGAAAGGATGGACATTCCCTGCTCCATTTGGGGCACAGCCATGGCCGGAGGGATGGACATTCCCTGCTCCATCCAGGCACAGCCGTGGCCGGAGGGATGGACATTCCCTGCTCCATTTGGGGCACAGCCATGGCTGGAGGGATGGACATTCCCTGCTCCATCCAGGCACAGCCATGGCCAGAGGGATGGACATTCCCTGCTCCATCCAGGGCACACCAGGATTGTGCCAGGAGCTCGGACAGAGCCTGGCCCAGCCCTCGCTGCCAGCCCAGGATGGACACTCAGGGATGCTCCGGCCATTCCCGCTGTCCCCAAAACACCGTGGGATGGCAGACGGGGCAGCAGCACCGGGCGGTCAGTGTCCAGCTCATCTCCCCACACCCCTGAGCACGGCCCCAGCCCCAAACTGAGGGGATCCCAACAATCCCGGCTCCAACCTTCCCACATCCCGCTCAGAAAGCGCAGCGATTTCAAACTTGGCTCAAATAAAACCCAAAAAAGCAGGAGCACGGCGGGGTCCGAGAGGCGAAACAACGCTCGGGGGATGGGAGAGCCACCGGGCAGGACAGGCGGACACAGGCCCGGTATTTTTAGCAGGATTACACAGGGACAGGGGATTCCTACCCCGAAAATCCCTGGGGGCTGAAAATAGGAGCCGTCACTTCCTGCAGCGGCAGCCGGGACAAGCATCTGCCGCTCGGGGAAGGCGGGAGGAAGAGCGGGGAGCCATGGGTTTTGGGGGGTCTGGGACACCCCGGGACAGCGGGTGGCACCTGGTGACTCACCTTGTCCCGCCGGGAGCCGCTTCCTCTTCCCTGTTCCGCAAAAATCCTGTTGGAAATTAAAAAAAAAAAAAACCCAAAACCCGCAGCGATCCCCCCCAAAAATACTCCTCTGGATAGCGGCGGGGGAAACTGAGGCAGGAGAGGCGGAGCTGCTTGGGCACCGCGGGGAAATCCGGGGCCGCCCTAAAAGAGCGTGGGGGATCCCCTAAAAGCGGGATGAGCTGTAGGGGAAGCCCAGCGACCCCAGGGAGGTGGGAAGGGCGATCCCACACTGCGATCCCGAGGGTGGCGGCAGCCCTTGGGGACACGGGGCAGGGCTGGGGACAGCAATGCCCCTCCTGCCACCGCCACCACGTGAGCGGGACGGGACGGGACGGTGTCCCCGCTCCGGATCACATCCCCGGGGGACACCGGGGAGCTGCCGTCACCCCGGACCCCTCGCTCCACCCCGCTGCACCCGCAAATCGCCGTTTTCCCATCGAAAATCCCGATTTTCCAAACAGAAAGGACGGTAAAAAGGGATCGGAGATGGGGAGGCGAAAAAAAAAAAAAAAAACAAAAAAAAAAGCTGTGACTCCTCCTTTTCGTCGCGCTCCGAAGGTTTACAAAAATTAAAAAAAAAAAAAATAAAAAAAAAAAAAGCTGCGACCCCAACCATCCTTCTCGCCGCCCGAAGGGTTAAAAAAAATTTAAAAAATTAAAAAAAAGCTGTAACCCCTTCTTTTGGCTTTAACACCGAATGGGTTAAAAAAATAAGAAAATAATAAAAAAAAATAAAAAAGCTGTGACCCCCTCCTTTTCGCCGCTCCGAAGGGTTATAAAAAAAAAATTTTAAAAAGTCGGGAAAAGCGATAGGAAAAACACACGCGGCTCCCAGGGAAGAGCGCGCCGGCTGCTCCCGTTTCCCTTCCCAACATGCCCCGCTCCTGGGAAAGTGTGGGCTGTTTTCCATATATAACTGCAAACTGTTCCATGCAGTAAAGAAGTCTAATTAAAAGGAGCCCAGGCACGGAGGGGAGAGCGGCCGCGAACGCAGCGGAGAGACAGGCAGGGATATTTATCCCCCACCGCCCCAATTCTGACCCTCCCACCCCCGAGAGAAAAATCGCAATAAAAAATAGAAAAAAAAAGAGTTTAGAAAAAAAAAAAAAGCCCGACCGGTGTCGCCGCGGGAGATCCTCAAAAAGAAAAAAAAAAAAAAAAGAAAAAAAAAAAAAAAAATCCGGGCTGGAGGGGCAAATCGGAGCTCGGAAAATATGGAGAAGTAAATAGGAGGGGAGAGCCAGATGGGCCAGGAGAGAGCACGGGGAGGGGCAGGGCAAGGAGAAGGAAAAGCTCCTCTGAGCCCGGAGAAGGCGGAATGAGGTGGGAGGGGGCACCGTCACCCCCCGGGAACCTCCCGGGGTCCCCCTTCCCCGTCCCCCCGAGGCGCCGGAGGCGAGGGTTTGAGTAAACAGCAGGAATCGGCTCGGAAAATAAATATTAAAAAGCAAACCTAAGCAGGAGGGAGCGGGGCCGGGGGGTGGGAAATGCCAGGAGGCGCCTGGAGGGATGGCAGGGTGGGTGGGAGAGGCTGGGAGGGGTCCTGGTCACCCTTTGGGGGCACCCACACACTCGGGGGGTGACCCATAGGGTGTCACCCCGCTGGGACACCCCGGGGGCCTCTCCCACCCACCCCTTTTGGGGGAACCGCCTTTCCCCAGCATCCCCGGCGGGGCAGGAGGCGACCAAGGGGATGGAAAAAACCCTGGAAAAACCCTGGATCTGCTCCTGAGAGCCTCTTTGTTCGAGCCGTGCTTCCCCACCAGCGCCAGGCACTGCCGTAATCCAGGGCAGGCGGCACAGTCCCGGTTACCGGGGCACGATTAAAAACCGTTAACGGGCTTTAATTAAGGGCTGGTTATGTTTAAAAGTCGCCGAGTTGGGGAGAAGCAACAGCACCACCACCACCACCAACCAACCTCAATACCAATATCACCACCATCATCATCAGCCCAACCATCATCACGCATCAATATCATCTTAGAGGGCCACATAGCTTGCCCATTTCCATAACGGGGGGAGATGGAGTTGTGGAGGGCTGGGCTGTCAGTCCCAGTTCTGTCCCCTCATTCCCGGTCCCTCATTCCCAGTCCCATCATTCCCAGTTTTGGGAATGAATTTTTTTTTTTACAGCCTCCGTCATTTACCGATCTTGCATCCCAGTTTTGTCAAATTTGCCAGCCCCAAGTCATTCCCAGTCCTGTTATTCCCAACCCCTCATTCCCAGTCTCTCATTCCCAATCCCCTCATTCCCAGGCTCTCATTCCCGGTCCGTCATTCCCTGCCCCATCATTCCAAATTCCACATTCCCAGTCCCTCATTCTCAGTCCCTCATTCCCAATCCCTCATTCCCAAATCCCATTTGCAATCCCATTATTCCAGTCCCATCATTCCCAACTTCTTCATTCCAATCCCAACTCATCATTTCCCCAGTCCCCTACCTCAATGACCATACCCTCATCTCCCAATTATTCTTCATTCCAAAAATTCCTCGTTCCCATCCCGATCACTTTCCCATCCCTCATTTCCACGCCCCCACCAGTGCCACCTATGTTTACTTCCTCACACTCTCTGTACTCCCTGACGTACGTTCACTTCTCTCCCTTACACTCCCAGAATCAGCATCCCGGCTCGTTCCGGCACAGACCACCTGCCTTTCACCCTCCTGCAGAGATCCTCACGTCTCCATTCACTGACAGGCCTGGTTGCCCTCCAGATGCAACGACTGCTGGTTCCAGCCTGATCAACAGTCTGTCCATGCCTGATATCCTCGAGCCTCACACGGGTGGCTTGTCAGGGGCGCCTCCCCATGCGATTTTCCTGGCCTGTCCCTACGTTGTCGCCTACGGGCTGCACACAGAGCCTATGCGCGCTCCACACGACCTCAGGCGGCCGCCCCGGAGCCTCCCAGCTGCACCAGCAACCCCAGGAGGCCTAAACCTTGCCGCGATCCACAGCACACCCACTCAAACCACTTGGTCTTGTTTTTTTGGGGAGTGATTTTTTTTTTTTAACCAGAAGTTTTTGGTTTTCCAAATTAGTCCATTATGAATTTGCCATTATTCCAGTAACGACCTAATGTTTCTAATCCCACCTCCCATCCCATCCCCATATGGCTATAAAGGGATGTAAAATCCACTGGACTATGATGGGGCCTTTCCTCGGGCGCACAAACACCCCAGGAAACTGGGATATCCCATCCCACATCCCTGCTAAAGGGGATTGGGGCCTTCCTGCACCAGCAACCCCAGGAAACTGGGATATCCCATCCCACATCCCTGCTAAAGGGGATTGGGGCCTTCCAGCTGCACCAGTAACCCCAGGAAACTGGGATATCCCATCCCACACCCCTGCTAAAGGGGATTGGGGCCTTCCTGCACCAGTAACCCCGGGAAACTGGGATATCCAGTAACCCTGGGAAATTGGGATAGCCACTAACCCTAGGAAATTGGGATATCCCATCCCACATCCCTGCTAGAGGGGATTGGGGCCCCCCTGCACCAGTAACCCCGGGAAACTGGGATATCCCATCCCACACCCCTGCTAGAGGGGATTGGGGCCTTCCAGCCCCTCCGTCACAAGCCAAGCTTTGCTCTCTGTGCCATAAACCCCACCTTGGGGTGCTGAGGGTCATCCCCCTCCTCAAAACAAACCCCCACTGTTGAATCCAGAACGACGCCGAGATGGAACTGCAGAATCCCAGGATTATTTGGGTTTGAACACACCCCACCCACGGGAACGGACTCCTTCCACCATCCCACGCGCCATCCCACACGCCTGACTTGTCGCACGGCTTCGTCCAGCCCTGCCCTGGACACGAGTGGCCCCTTGCACCATAGGCCTCAAACCCTCAAACACAGCGGGGACAAGGACATGGCACTGCCAGGGCGCCTCGGGGCCACCCACGCATTTGATGAGCTCAAGACCAGGACATTGACCCCCAGGAACTCCGCGATCCCTTCCCTGCCCTCCACACACACGGGTACACTCTGCCAAGCACCTCCAGGCGTCCGCACTCCGACAGTCCAGTGGTGACAGCCGAGCGCAGCCGCCGAACTCGTACGCGCCCACCGGCCACCGCGTCCTGGCCGGAGCCGGAGCCACGGGCGGCTTTGGCACGGCGCTGCCGGCATTGACCCAGGTGGGTCCCTAAGCACCGGCGCTAATCCGGGGATAATTGCAGCTTTAGCAGCGATAGGGCCCGGATTACGGATCAAATCCCGGTGTCAGGGGCGCTGCGCTGGCAGGGAGCGGCACCGAGGGCCATGGAGAGAGGGATCCGCGGGAATGCACAGAGGGATTGGTGAGAATGGAGTGAGGGATCTGCAGGAACGTACTATTCACGAGACAGGGACATTGCGATGTGGGAATAGGAGGTGTGAGGGATCTTATTGCATGGACTTAACAGAGAGGGATTGGTGGGAATGGAGTGAGGGATTCACGGGAATACAGAGAGGGATCTGCGGGAATGCAGCGAGGGATCCATGGGAATACAGAGAGGGATTGGTGGGAATGGAGTGAGGGATCCGTGGGAATACAGAGTGGGATCTGTGGGAATGGAGTGAGGGATTCACGGGAATACAGAGAGAGATCCGTGGGAATGGAGTGAGGGATTCACGGGAATGCAGAGAGGGATCTGCGGGAATGCAGCAAGGGATCCATGGGAATACAGAGAGG